>JAZKJV010005151.1:0-71884 GCA_037367405.1 Ottelia alismoides | reverse complement strand
TGACCACGTCGGAGGAACACACGGAGTCAGTATCCCGGGAGGAGGGCGAGCTTGTATGAGGTGAGGTCTCAACCCCGTCATTGGCCCAGCTGCGCGCTGGCAGGCTCAGGGCTACAAATGCACAAAGCAGGCACGAAGAAACAACAGAGCGCACGATTTGATGCATGGGGTTGGTATAACTGATGCGTGGCGTCATGGCTACAGCTTATGCTGAGGTATTTTCGCACCGCCCACCGCAATGCACCCAATCTGGCAAACGCACCCGAAGCGTGGCACTGGCCACGGCCCGCGTTACAGATCGCGCAGAAGCAGCCCTGACGCCAATTTGGGATAAAAATAAGTCGATTTCGGCGGCATGAATTTACCTTCGTCGGCGATGTCGGTCATGTCAGTGACTTCGGGCTGAGGCTGGAAAACAACGAAACTGGAATCCTTAATGGCCGCGAATGCTTTTCCAAATTCCCGCTCGTAGGTGAGATGACGGGCAAAAGCCGTGTCGGGAATACCCGCAACATCGCGCAAGAAGATGCGGTCGGACCAGTGCACACTCAGCTTGTGCAAAGCGTAGCCCCAGGTTTTCTCAGCCGACTTCCAATCCTTGGGCTGAACGAGAAAAAGTTTATCTTTCCAAGCCACTGCAAACGAAGGCGATTCCGCCGGCTTTTCAGTGAATGCTTCGAGTTCCAACGCGGTCATGGGCGAGATCTTGAAATCGGTGGACGCTTTTGCCCACAAAGTATCCCAGTTAGAAACCCCGCGAACGATCCGGTGCGTGGGAAGCACGATCAATCCCGGATCGGTGGTAGTGCAAATAGAGAAAACCGCGGCGCTAGCAGCGGAGCTTGAGTTTTTAAATGCGCCTACTTCCTTGGAATACGTTACCGAGCTTTCGTAGCGGTGGTGGCCGTCGACAATGTAGATGGGTTCATTCTTGAAAAACTGCTGAATGGTGGTCGTGAGTGCCGCTGGCACGCTCCAAACCGTGTGGTCCACGCCCTCGTCACTGCGGCCTTTGAGCAGCGGCTGGCTCTGCGGTACTTGTTTTAACGTTTCGGCAAGGAACTTGCGCTCATCCTTAACAACGCCAAAGATATGGCTTAGCTGGCAGCGAAATGCCCGCATCAGATTCAGTCTGTCGGTTTTAGCTTTGCCGTGAGTATTCTCATGGGGCAGAACGACTTTTTCGCTGAACTCGTGCAATTGCACCGCCGCCACCAAGGCATCGCGCGTGTAGCGCGTGCCGTTCCATTCATACACTTGTCGGTAAAAGTAGAAACAAGGCTCGCGGTCTTTCACCAGCACTTGCTCTTCGCGCCATTGATCGAAAGCCTGCTTCTGTTCCGAATAGTCGTCGGGATCGCGTCGGGGCAGATCCAAGTGCGCGAAATTGTAAGCGCTGCGCTTGAAGTACATGGCGGCATCCGCGTCGCTAATCACGTCGTAAGGCGGGGTAATTACCTGGCTTACATCGGGAAACTTGTCCGGATTGTAGTGGATTGCCGAAAAGGGAAAGATGTCCGCCATGCGTGTAGCCTCCAAGAGGCACGAGTGTACAAATGGCGACTTCCGCTCGGCAAGAAAAAGTCCTTCGCCTACTCAGCTATCGAGCCGATATCCCTACGGTAGTGCATGGCGCGCCAGCGGATTTTTTCCAAAGCACCGTAAGCCGCCGCTCGGGCTTCTTTCATCGTCGCACCCAAGGCGCCTATTCCCAAAACTCGGCCGCCATCCGTTTTCCACTCCGCGCCGTGCTTTAAGACGCCGGAATAAAATACCTGCGCCAGGGCTTCTTTAAGGGGTAAACCGGAAATGGTGTCTCCCGTGCGCGGCTTTGCCGGGTAGTTTTCTGCGGCAGCCACGACATAAACGCTGGATTGCTTGGACCACCGTACCGGGCGGGCCGTGCCCAGCTCTCCTTTGGCCGTCGCAAGCAGGTTTTCCACAAAACCATCCTCTATGCGCATCATCAGCGCCTGCGTTTCCGGATCCCCAAAGCGAGCATTGAATTCGACGACAAAAGGGCGGCGTTGAGAATCCACCATCAGGCCCACGTAAAGAATCCCACGGTAGTCGATGTTTTGCTTTCGCAACTGGGCAAGCAGCGGAACCGTGATCTCTCTTTGCACGCGGTCTTCCAAACCAGGGTAGGCCCACGGGGAAGGGGAGATCGACCCCATACCTCCGGTATTGGGGCCTTCGTCGGCATCAAACACGCGCTTGTAATCCGTGGCGGTGGCGAGCGGGCGAAATATTTTGCCGTCGCAAAACCCAATCAAACTCACTTCGCGTCCTTGCAGAAAACTCTCAATGAGCACTCGCGACGAGCTGGCACCAAATTCATTCTCATCCCAAATACGTTGGGCGAATTGCTCGACGTCGGCTTTGGATTTGGCGATGACGACACCTTTTCCCGCTGCAAGGCCGTCGTACTTCAGGGCACAGGGAAACTCCGTTGCCATCTGGATCAGTTCTGGGGCTGACGTTGCCACTTGGAACCGTGCCGTGGGGATGCCGGCACTTTGCATGACTTCTTTGGCGAACACTTTGCTGGTTTCGAGTTTGGCACCATCGGCTCCTGGCCCAACCACCAAAAAACCGGCGGCTCTGAGCTCCACGGCCGCGTTCTTAGCCAAGTAGGCTTCTGGTCCAATGAGGATGAGCTCTACGCCCGCTGCTTTGGCGGCGATGGCTATCGCCGGGGTGTCTGTGGAATCCGTGTTAAGGGCGAAAAAACCGTCCGCAAGGGCGCCGGCATTTCCGGGATGAAGGCCTACGTTTTGGATGCCAATTTCTTGAGCGGCTCGCCATGCCAAAGCGTGTTCGCGGCCGCCTGCTCCCAGTACCAATAGTTTCATGCCGTGAACTACTACAATGATTTGGAGCTTTTTTAAATGCTTACTCTTTTTGAGACCACAGAATCGCGGGGATGTAGTTGGGGTGGTAGGAAAGTAGCGCGTTTATCTTTTGATCCGCTTCAGCGGACTGGTTTTGTCGTCGCAGCAACGAACCGTACGCCCACAATGCGACGGCGGCGCGGGGGGAGAGATCCAGCGCTCGCGCCAGATCGTGTTGTGAATCTTTTTCCAGTCCCAAGCGCATGTAAGCTTCGCCTCGTAGCACGTACGCGTAGTAACCAAATTCAGTCAGGTTCGGAGGTAGCTTGGAGACCGCTTTCTTTAATTCTGCGGCCGGAGCGTCGTGATCGAGCAGCACTTTTAACGCAATCACTTTTCCAAACAGATCCGGTTTGTCCCAAAGCGATTCCAACCGTTTGCCAGCATCTTTACCCGTCATCAGGTACTGCAAATACAGCTTGCCCAGTTCTCGGTCGGTGCCCGTGGTGTCGTTCATCACGTGGTTGAAAACATCGAGGTACTCGGCGTAGTCGACTTTTTCCTGGTAGTAGCCCCACGGGGCAGGGCTGTGCAGTTCGTAAAGCGGATCATGGCGCAGCATGATCTTGAGGGTGTCCTGCGCCAGTTCCTTTTGGTTGGCTTGTTTTAAGAATAACGCAAAGTAAATGTAGCTGAGCCAGCGATCGGGACTGGCGGCGACGGCGGTCTTGAAAGCCACTTTGGCTTCTTCGGTTTGCTGGAGTGCAAATTTCGCGCGGCCCTTGTAGATGTGAACCAGCCACAACGTTGGCACTTCCAACTCCGCAAGCTGAAAGAAATCCAACGCCTGAGAGTATTTCTCCTGCTTTAAATACGCACGGCCCAGATTAAACCGGGCCGCCGGATCCTTGGGGTTGAGCTGCAACGCCTCGAGAAAGTGGCTTTCTCCCATATCGCCTTCGCCGGCGGCGAGCATCGCATATCCCAGCCAGTGGTGCGCACGGCCCTTGATATCCATGGTGGTCGCCGTGTCCAAAACCTGTTGCAGAAGTTTCTGCGCGCGTGCTTGGCCATCGGCTTCGGTGATGAGCAGTGCCGCGTATGGAATCAGGTACTCAACGTCTTGCTTGCTGGGGCCTTGCTCGTGGTAGCGGGTGAGATCGCGCAAAGCTTCCTGCGATTTGCCGCTTTGGATTTTTTTATAGATGTCTTTGAGGAAAGGCGATTCGGTAAGAACGATGCCGTTTTCTGATGTGGTTCGACCCACGCGCGATTCGCGGCGGACTTTTAAAGTGGCGATACCCGCGACCAGCAGCACTAGAATGAGCAGCGCATAGGTGGATGGGCTAATACCCTGCGCAAATGAGCGGCCCTTTGCGGGAGCGGTACTCGCCGCCCCTCGGCCCACGGATGCCGCAGCTTGGTTAAAACTCGGCTCGATTTGCGGCATCAGCACCGCTTCGGCGGTGGTCGAAGTTTGGTGCGTGCGTGTGCTGGTTTTGGTTAGCTCGTCGGATTCGCGGAACGAAAGGACTTGCGCGGACACCCAGGAGCCTTGGCTGGGCGCAATTTCGTCGTCCACTGTGAATTTTCCGTGGTTTAGAGCGTCCAGCAGTTCGATCTGGTTATAGGGGCCCAGGACGTCCCCTGAACGAGTTCGAACGAGCCACTCACGCAAGTGTGTTGGATCGTAATTTTGTCCGGAAGTGCTCAAAATCTTTGTCCTTAAACAAGGGATGCCTTCGATTACTTATCGGTAATTCCGAGGCTTTTGCTAAGCGCGTGTGAGTGTAGGACAGAGTGAGCGATGCGCCATGTCAAGTAGTGGAACTGAATGGGAAATTATCGACGGTTTTTGTGAGAGGGAAAGGTTCCGTCAAAAGGAACCGCATGCAATTCGATGGTTTGAAACACGCCGAGCGAGTATGTGGAGAAGACGTAGAAGAGCAAGCAGCTTGCGGTCATCTCCAAAAACTCCTCGAGTGCTTTTTGCAAGTGGCTAATGGTGTAACGATCCCACCCGCCAAAGGTATCTCCGGGAATGTTTCGGAACCAGCCTTCGAAATAATCGAGCCCCACTGCGACGGCCAATAAGGCGCAGGCCAGAAAAAGCATGCCGCGCAAGTAGTTGTTGCGGAACTGCTTCCAGCAGAAAACGAATAAACCAATGCCAAACATCACAAAGAAGGGCAGCACGACGGCGTGCCACGAATAGCCGCCCACCCAATCAATAAAGTGCCCATACCAGGGCATTTCGGATGCCGGAACGCGGGTGGCCAAATCGCGCGCGACAGGGCCCACGCGTTCGTGGATTTTGGCTCCGTCGTCGGCAGCGAGGAATAAAAAGAAAAATGCAAAGAGCGTCCAAAGCCGGGACGGACTGTGCGGGGTGCTTGGCGCGGTAGGAGAAAAAAGCAGTTGCGGCTACGGCGAAAAATACAAACAAAGACTGCAGGCTCGAGAGCCAATTCGCGAGGGAATCTTCGCGCGCGATGTTGAACAGGCGTCGCAATTGAGGCGCTTCGATTAGCTGCGCGAAGTTAAACAACAGGTCCAGGACCAGAAGCGCAACGTTTGCGGCAAACAGGTACCAGAAACAAGTTCGCGTCGTGCGCTCGCTTAGCTCGATGTACAAATGGTCTGCCGCCGGGAGTTCCAGTGACGCCGCCGTGGATGCTTTTCTTTTTCTAGCCATCGCTGTCTTTTCGGCGGATGGCGTGAATATCTTTAGCGAATCAAATTAATGGCGGAAGTGCCGCTCGGGAGCAAAGACAAGCACGAGCCCGTGTTCGTTACAGGCGTCAATGACTTGGTTGTCGTTGCGAGAGCCGCTAGGGGCGATGATAGCTTTGATGCCGTACGGCGCGATATGGTCGATATTGTCGCGGAACGGGAAGAAGGCGTCGGAAGCCAGCACTGCACCAGACAGGCGCTCCGAGCCCGACTTTTCAACGGCGATACGGACAGAATCGATGCGGCTCATCTGTCCGGCTCCCACGCCGGTGATTTGCGCATTCTTCGCGATGACAATCGCATTGGAGCGAACGTGCTTGCACACGATCCAGGCAAAATTCAGATCCTCCCAATCAGACGCCGCAGGCTGCTTTTGGCTGACAACGCGGAATCCTGACGACAGCGTTGCTTTGTCCTGATCTTGAACAAGCCACCCGCCCATGGCTGCTCTGACTTCAAACGGGTGAAAAGAGGGTTTCGCCCATTCGATCAGCCGCAAGTTGGATTTTTTGGACAACACGCTCAATGCTTCTGGCGAAAAAGAGCGCGCGATGACGACTTCGAGAAAAATCTCAGACATTGCTTTCGCGCACTCGCCGTCCACGGGTTGGTTGAAAGCTACAATACCGCCAAAAGCAGAAACCGAGTCACACGCAAGCGCTTGCTTAAACAGCGTCACGGCCGATGCTTTCTTTGCCGCGGTGGCGCCGCAGGGATTGCCGTGTTTGACGATGATGCACGCGGGATCCGAAAAATCTTCCACGAGCCGCACGGCGGCTTCAGCGTCCAACAGATTGTTGTACGAAAGTTCTTTGCCCTGAAGAATCTTCCACGGGGGCGTTCCAACGAAAACCGCTTTTTGGTGCGGGTTTTCTCCATAGCGCAGCGGCGTGCTGGGCGTAAGCGACAGCGAGGTCGCAAAAGTAGACTCCGAAGCCCATTCCGCGGCAATCATGGTGTCATACGCGGCAGTGCGCGCGAATGTTCGTTGTGCCAGGCTTTGTCGGAAACTCAGTGTGGTTTGTTGCGAGTTTTCTGCGTAGTGCGCCAGAAAAGCTTCGTACTCTGAAGGATCGGAAAGCACCGCCACAGATGCGTGGTTCTTAGAAGCCGCTCTCAAAAGCGAAGGCCCGCCAATGTCGATGTTTTCAATCTGAAGCGCGCGATCTTTTCCCAGAAAATTCGCGAATGGATACAGATTTACGACGACGAGATCAAAATACGGAATACCAAACTTGCGGCAGTTGTCGTCGTCCTCTGGTTGGTCTCTACGGGCCAGAATGCCGCCAAAGACTTTCGGGTGAAGCGTCTTTAGCCGCCCGTGCATCATTTCCGGGAATTCAGTGACGGACTCCACGCTGCGCGCTTTTAAGCCGCACTTGTCGTTGAGAAACTGAAGCGTTCCGCCCGTCGAGAAAAGCTGAACACCGGCACCAGCCAAGGCCTTTGCCAGTACGTCTAGCCCAGCCTTATCGGAAACACTGAGTAAGGCATTGCGAATTGGAATCCTGTCATGCACCATCTATTGACACTCTCGGAAGAAGCCTTTTACCTATTACCGGGGGTTCAGTTCGTCAATTCCATCCTGGGGGTTCTTGCTTGCAGATCCGAGACAATATTCTAGACGCTATCGGAAACACACCCATCGTGCGGCTCAATAAAGTGACGAGAGGGGTTGCCGGCGAGTTGCTTGCGAAATGCGAGTTCTTCAATCCCGGTGGGTCGATCAAAGATCGTATTGGAAGATCGATGGTTGAGCAGGCCGAGAAAAAAGGTTTGCTCAAACCTGGCGGTACCATCGTTGAAGCCACGTCCGGAAATACCGGTATGGGGCTTGCGATTACGGCCGCCGTAAAAGGCTATAACTGCATTTTTGTGCTTCCTGACAAAATGAGCGAGGAGAAGCGGCAAAACTTGCGCGCGTTTGGCGCACGCGTGGTGATTACGCCGACGGGCGTGCCACCAGAATCGCCGCTTTCGCACTATAGCGTTGCGGAACGGCTGGCGCGCGAGACGCCCAATTCTTATTACACGAGCCAGTACCACAACACGGACAACCGCGACACGCACTACCGGACAACCGGGCCTGAGATCTGGAATCAGACCGACGGTCAAATCGATGCGATCGTGGCGGGTATGGGAACTTGTGGGACGATTGCCGGTATCGGCCGGTACATGAAAGAGAAAAATCCAAAGATCAAAATTATCGGTGTGGACCCTAAAGGTTCCATTCTCAAGGACGTTTTTGAGACGGGAAAAGTCAAAGAGATGCACTCCTACAAAATGGAGGGCATTGGTGAAGACATGATCCCCGGAAACAACGACTTTTCGGTCGTGGATGAAATTGTGCGCGTGGAGGATCCCGAATCGCACCGAATGACCCGTCAGCTTCTGACCAAAGAAGGGTTGTTTGTCGGAGTGTCGGCCGGTGCGGCGGTGGTGGGCGCCATGCGCTGGATGTCCCAACAGGACAAGCCCAAGCGCGTGCTGGTGATCTTGCCGGATTCGGGCAACCGTTACCTGAGCAAAGTTTTTAACGACGCCTGGATGATTGAGAACGGGTACTTGGAGCGACGCCGGGATGCCAACATCGGCGAGATGATGCGCATCTTGAACAAAAGCCGAAAGATGATGGTGGCGCAGTGGAACGACACGGTGGATTCCATTGTTCGCCGCATGCGCGAAGAAGGCATTTCTCAGCTTCCCGTTTTAAGGACGACCAAGTGTGCGGCATTGTCGAGGAGCGAGCGCTACTTAGGCCTTTGATTGAAGGCTCTGTCCGGCCGTCCGACACCATCCAAAACGTCGTCGATAAGAACTACGCCCTTGTGCAGGACACCGATCCGGTCGAGCGGCTGACGGATATTTTCTCCGCCGATAAAGTGGCACTGGTTTGCGAAGCAGGCCGCGTGACCCAGATCGTGACCAAGATCGATTTAATCAGTTACCTGAGTTTGCAGTCGGGAGTTACGAGTTCGAATGGATAAGAAAGACTACAACCACCAAAGTTTCGATACCAAAGCCGTCCACGCGGGCGTGGAGCCGGATCCGACAACCGGCGCCATCATGACGCCTATCTTTGCGACCAGCACGTACGTGCAGGAGTCGCCGGGCAAACACCGTGGTTATGAGTATTCCCGCACTCAAAACCCTACGCGCAAAGCTCTGGAAACGGCGCTGGCCGCACTTGAGAATGGCAAATTCGGTTTTGCGACTGCCTCGGGATGCAACGCTACCGACATTATCCTGCACTTATTGGAAGTGGGCGATCACGTGGTGAGCGTGGACGACGTTTACGGTGGCACGAGCCGTTTGTTCCGCACTGTGTGGAATCGGCACGGGTTGAATGTCACTTTCGCCGATCTGACTCATGAATCGATCGAGAAATTTGTCACGCCTAAGACGCGTTTGATTTGGATTGAAACACCTACGAATCCGCTTTTGAAAATTATCGATATCGAGAAGATCACGCGTTGGGCCCGGCAGCAGAGCCCGCGGCCACTTGTTCTTGTCGATAACACTTTTGCCAGCCCCTATTTTCAGACGCCGCTGGATCTGGGAGCCGACATTGTTCTGCATTCCACGACCAAGTATCTGAACGGCCACAGTGATGTTGTGGGCGGTGCGATTGTTGTGAATGACGCGGATCTGGCCAAGCGCATTCACCACTTGCAGAACTCCACGGGCGGCGTGAGTGGGCCTTTTGATTCTTTTCTGGTCTTACGTGGCATTAAGACCTTGGCTCTGCGCATGCGCCAACATGAAACAGCAGCACTTCAAGTTGCCCAGTTTTTGGAGAGTCACAAAAGTGTTGAGCGAGTCTATTACCCGGGCCTGGAATCGCATCCCCAGCATGCTGTCGCAAAGCGGCAGATGCATGGATTTGGCGGTATTGTGACTTTTGACATGAAAGGCGACATCGACAACGCGCGCCGCTTGCTTGAGTCATTTAAAGTCTTCTCGTTAGCGGAGAGTTTGGGGGGAGTGGAATCGTTGGTGGATCACCCGGCGATCATGACCCACGCTTCGATACCGGCTGAAACCCGCAAGACACTTGGCATCACCGATACTTTGGTGCGTTTGTCGGTTGGGATTGAAAGTACCGATGATCTCATCGGAGATCTGGAACAAGCACTGCGTAAAGCATTCTAACTTACTCTACTGCCGGAAAGGTTTCGGGCTGTGGGACGGCTCGCGGTGCATACCGAAAAGTTTTCATGACTTCGACCGTGTCCTCGCCGTCATTTTTGTGCCGCCACCAGTGGATGGGGTAATAAAGCATCGCCCCCGGCGCAGCAATCGACGTCACAGCCAGCTGGCGCGCGGTGAGTTTGAGCATCCCCGTGAAACCCAAGGCCTCGATAACTTGCTTCATTTGCTCTTTTCTCTTTTCCAAGTTTCGTTCGAACGTTTGGGGGTGTTGCAGATCCCACGGCACGCTAATCGGAATCGTGGCAGAAGCGACAGAGCCACCTTGCGCCGTGATGGTTTTCGTTGCCCACTCGTCGACAAAGTGATCTCCACATTCCCCATGAGCGATATTGCAGCTAATGAAACGCAACTGGGCGTTTGGCAGAAAAGCGTCTTGAAGGTTGGGCACGGAATCCATGCCCACTGCCGTGGGCATGCGGGGGCTGAACACTTCATAAGGCAGGCCAGAGTCGCTGATGCGTTTTCGAGTGAGTCGCTCGTACTCCAACAAGCGAGATTGCGTGGCCTGGGCGTCTAGCGAAACCATGTCACTGCCAATCACCAGTACGGATAAAGGCGTGTCGTTCTTCTCGCCGCGCAGACATCGCCGTGACCAAAGAATACCAACATGCCAATCCGTTTTCCGGTTTGCTCGTAGTTCTCGGCAATGGCACGTACCGCCTCTTCGACATTGTTTGCACGTACCAGGCGAGTGTCTCTCCCCAGACCCAGAAGACGCATGTGCATCACTTCCGCGGCTCTGGCGAGAACATCGGAATCGGGCATTCCATCGATGAACAGAATCGTTCCTTGCGGTGGCTTACCCAGATTGTTCTCGGCCTGGCTCCAGAACGCGCGCACATCGATGGACAAATCCTGCGGGTCTTCGTCGAGATCTTCCAGAATGTCGCTCAGCGCCCACTGTCCCGGATGCATGTCGGTGAGAAGCAGAAGTAAGAACGCGGCGAGCGCTTTTCGATCGCGCGTGGTAGAGGGGCGCTCGCCTTTGAAGAGCTTGTACAAACCCATCCCGAAACGAAAGGGAACCAGATACGGGTAAAATAGCGCGAGCGGAACGAACGAACCTGTGCTCCGCAGCGTGTGCAGATTGTACTGGCGCCTTTGGTAGTATTGCCCGAGCCACCGCCATACAAGTACATCCCTCGTCGAAGCCACATCAAGTCCTGGAATGTGAGGTTCCACGTGACGTTTCCACACGGCTTCGTCGACCGTGATGGATTGACCGGTTTCGTTGATAAGCGTGTACGTTCGGCGGGCGGTGGAGAGTTCCACGGCGTATACCGGCCGGCCTTGATAAAGAGTCGTGTAGACGGTTCCTTCCACGGGGCCCACGTGCCCAACCACCGTATCGAGTCTGAAAGCCACGCCTTGTTCCAATGCAGCCTCAAACTCAGGATCCCGGAAAATTTGGATCACGCTAAACGGAACCGGTTCTCGTCCCGGCGGGGACAAAAGATAAGTGGCAAGTTCGTCCGCTCGCGTGCGGTACTTGCGTTTAAAGTGCGGACGTGCGGGCCGTTCGATCTCTTCCAAACTTTTTTTATCGGACAAAACCGCAACGGGACGTCCATCCACACTCATGAGCACTATTGGGTACGTTGGCTCGTTAGAAATGGCGAGGTACTCTCGACCCCGTTTGTCGGTGAGGACACGCACCGGTACGTCGGGGTGGACGCGAGCTGCGCGCACAATCGGTACAGTGAGCGGTGCCGGCGTGAGGGTTTGCGCGGCATGCAGGTAGCGGATCAACCCATCTTGGCGCGACGCCCGAGTAGCGCGCGAGACTTCGCGGATAAGAGTATTTACGCTTGAGAAGGGCGCGAAGTTACGCGGCCGTCCTAAAGCGAGAAAGCCGCCGATACATTTTTCATCGAAGGCCCATGCACCAGAGCCCAGCAGCACAAAGCCGCAAATCAGAATCCGAGCCAAGTGCATGCTGGTGAGACTCAACCTACTCAGACTTACGCTACTAAGTCCGAGGCGAAGCAGAGAGAGCCCACTCAGATACAAGTTAGTCAACCAAACCCCAGCCAATTTCCCCAGAGCCGCCTCCCCTTACGCGCTAATGCAGGGCAGCATCTTACAGAACCTCATCCAGATCTGCTAGAAGGGTTTGCATGCGAGTTTTGTTTTTGCGCCAGACCCGAGGCAAGTCCAAGCAAATCGCGGACTTAAGTAGCGAGTATATGCAGCGGTGCCGGGGCTATGCCCAAGTAGACAGCGTGGAGCCAAAAGCCCGAGGCAATGCCGATACCTACGATCCACCCGGCGTCTGGAATGAGCCCAGTACCCGGCGGGTGGTGCTCGACGAGCGCGGCAAGCAGTTTAGCTCGCAGGAAATGGCCGAAAAGTTTCGCAAGTGGAAAGACGATCCTGCTGTAAAAACGGTCGCTTTTTACGTCGGCGGTCCTTTTGGAGTACCGGCCAATATGGCCGATTCCGCGCATGAGAAGTGGAGCTTATCCAAAGGAACCTTGCCGTCGGATCTGGCCTGGTTGGTGCTTACCGAACAAGTTTACCGGGCACTGAGCATTCTCGGGGGCAGTCCCTACCACCACGACTAGGCCGCACCAGTTCGGCTATTTGCGGCGCGAAGACAGCCGTTGCGGGCGAAGGCACCAGTACCAGTGAAGAACGCCAGCAAATCCAAGAACAAGAATCGAAATGAATTGCGAAGTGCTCAAAGCGCCCCCCCAAAGAAATCCGCGGTACGAATCGCCCCGGTAAATTTCGACGATAAAACGCGCCACTGCGTACAGTGCCAGCCCTTGGACCGCAACTTGGCCGTCGTATTTGGGATGCTTGAATCGGTACATCAGATAGACGTACAGGATGAGACAGAGAATTGATTCGTAGAGTTGCGTCGGGTGTAACGGCACGCCCAGCGGAGATGCAAAAGACCGAGGGTGCGAAAACGTAATGGCCCAGGGCACATCCGATGGGCGTCCCCAGCAGCAGCCCGCCATCAAGCATCCCAGGCGGCCAATGGTGAGTCCAAGCAAGATCGGAGCAGCCGCGATGTCGGAGTACTTTGCTTTGTTCAGCTGTTGTTTCGTGGCGTAGACCACGGTGCAAGCCGATGCAAAAATCAAGGCACCATAAAAAGTAAAGCCGCCTTGCCAGAAGTAGAAAATTTCCACCGGGTGTTCTTTGAAATGATCCCAATTCTCAAAAAGAACGTGAAAGCCGCGGCTTCCGATGACACTTCCCACCACGATGATGAGAAACAAGTTTTCAACGTGGCGCGGATCCAATTTCCGACGAATGGCATTGTGAATGGAGTGCAAGTAACTGACCGTAAACGCCAGCGCCAGCAGCAGTCCGTACATGGGGATAAGAATTTTATCGCCGAGAATGGATTCTAGAAAAAACGGGTACAACGTTGCTCCCCCAAAGTACTGACAGCACCACCACAACTCCTAATAGCCAAACAAACCAGTTGCCGTAGCGGATAAAAAGCGTGGAGCCGACCTGGTGAGGTACTTGGATATCTTTGACCAGGAACCCGGGCTCATGGAGGGGAGTCGATTCACTCATACGGCCCCACCGATCAACTACAAACGTACGCCCGGTATTCGTGACCCGCACAAGAGGCACTCGCGCTTCCACCGCGCGGAATACCGAAAGCGCGCCGTGTTGGTAAGGCTCGGAAGTGGGGCCGAACCAGGAATCATTCGTCAGATTCACAAGTAGCTGCACGCCCTGGCTTGCCACCTTGCGCACAAACGAAGGCACAATGGCCTCGTAGCAGACGGTAACCCCAATGCGGGTGCCGTCAGCGAGCAAGAACAAGTTCTGCCTGTCTCCTCGTTTGAAATTCGATACCTGAGGAAACCACCGGTACAAAATGGGGAAAGTGTCACCGAGAGGGAAGTACTCGCCAAAAGCCAGCAGAATGTTTTTTTCGTACACTTGTTTTTGCAATTCACCGCCTGCCTTTGGAATGAGCAAGTAGGCGGCGTTGTAATCGCGGTGAGGCTCTGCTTTGACCTGTGCGTACGCTCCGGTGATCAACGGTGTGTTCCAAGCTTTTACCAGTTGTTGGACTTGAAAGGAGTAACCGTACTCCACATCCAAGTTGAACGGCATCGAAGTTTCGGGCCACAAAATGAGATCCAGCTTCGGGTGTGCTTGGAAAACTGTGTTGGTAATCTCCTTGTGCCGGTCGATGGTCTGCTGCACTCGGCTGCCCACCCCAAAACTAGCGGCCAGTCTATCCAGCGAACCGATATTGGCTTGGACGAGAGCCACTTTGAGTGGACTGGTAGCGGGCCCCGGGTCGCTTAAACGCCAACTCCCAAAAGTGAGGATAAAAACACAGAGCGCCAGGGAAGTGCGGCAAGTGCGGTTAGACGCCGCTTGGATTTCGTTTGTTGGAGATAAAAGACTGCCAACCCGCCAACCGATGCAGTGACAAAGGATAACGAACTGGCCCCCGTAAGTTCCGCCACCTGCGTGATGACCGGCAAAAAGTAGTAGGTGTGCGCGATAGCCCAGGGAAAAAGCTTCGGGATCACCCATTCCACTACCGTAAAAAGCGCAGGCAGTACGACGATAAGCCATGTGTTCGGCGCAAAGCTGCGTTTGTCCAATCGCTGGTACAGCGTGTACGCGACCGCGGTAAAAACAGGAAAGTTCAGGGCTCCAAAGCCACAAAAAAGAAGAAAGCCGATGGCGGCGATGATCCACGGCAGATGGCCAAAAATGTGGATGGTGTAGACCACCCAATAAAACCCGCCGACCATGATCACCAGCGAAGTAATGTACCCACAAAGAACTGCCTCCCACAGAGATCGGCAGCGCTGAACGACGATAAAAAGCAACGCCGGAGTAAAAAAGATAAGTGGCCAAATGCAAATGGGGGAAAATGCCAAGACATTCGCAAGGCCCGCCAGTCCGGCGACAGCAAAATTATTCTGCCAAAGTTTTTTCAACACGTTGGATGTATCGATCGAAGAATTTGGTGAACTCTTTTTGGGCGAGTGGAACCGCCACCGCTTTCATGAAGAACGGAACGTTTAGCTCCAGTCCAAAGCTTGCCTTGAAATGCACCTGGCAACCTTCAAAACCAGAGGCAAGCTCCCAGCGCCCGGAGAACTGCGCGCACCCGGGTTCATTTAGCGACTGGATCTCAATCACTTTCGGCGGCTTGGGCTTACAGTCGGTGACGAGTTTGATTTGTAGCTCGTAGCCGCTGTGTCCAATTTTTTCGAACTGCCAGCGGTAGACGCCTTCGCTGGCTTTCTCGAACTTCTCGATCCCAGCAAAATTGGCTGGAATGCTGGTCTGGAAATCCGCCAGATACTGGAAGGTTTCCTCAAGCGACCTCGAGGAGGAGAAAGTCTTTTCGTATGGAACAGTTATCTGAATCGCCATGCGAGTAATGTAATGAAGTTCCGCGTAGTTGGCCAGTTTCCCCTCTGTCTCGTAACGCTCATCGTCAAATTTCTTCTTGCGAAAAATTCCACAGCTGGCATTGCTAAATACAGAGGGTGTTCAATGGAAAGTCACTTGGGGACGGGTTCTGCGGGGAAGCATTGTATCGGTAAGTGCGCTGGGGGGCAGTTCGGTGGGGGGCAGTGCGGTGGGTGGAAGAGTTGCGTGCGTAATCCGGCAAGGACTCGCGTCGGTTGGCTGAGCAACGTGCGCGCTCTGGGGGCGTTGTGGCTGCTGGGCATCAGCGTGCCGGTTGTTGCCGCCGAGTTTCCCCTGACGATTCAGGTCGAGAACCGGGGCGGTGCCCGCTCGTTTGTCGATGGCACTTTGGAAGTGCAGACCAGTTCGCGGCAGCCCTTTGTGGAAAGGGTGGCACTACGCTTGCCGCAGCCGCCCGGGTACTTGTCCTTGCAGCCGCCGGATTTCGAACTGCTTGCGACCGAAAGGTTTGCACAGGCACTGCAAGAAGGTTTTTTGCTTCCCGATGAGAACGGCAAAATGCGTTTGTTTCGTCCGTCGCGATTCCGTTTTGAACAGCCTGCTCTTTTTGGGTGGATGGACGCGAACGGCAATCTCCGGGACGTGGGCGTCTTTCTGCGTTCCGTGGGCGAAGCGCAGGGCGCGCCTCATACAGAAATGTTTTGGTCGCTGGACGAGCTGCGGAGGCAGGACGCGTGGCAGAACCTGTGGGCCTTTGATGACGCACGCTGGAACAACTTTCCACAGTTGATCTTCAACGGCAATGTGCGGCTTGCCGACTATCCGAAAACGCTGACTGAGTTGCAAAGATTGTTCGCCGCACCGAAGAGCCTGGACGACATCTACTTCGCTTACCAGGCCGCCAAACTGCTTGGGATCGATACCAAACAAGTGAAAGAAGCGTTGCAAGTGGATACCGAACCCACACGTCAGATGTGGGCGAACGCGATGGTCATTCTGCGCGATCAATTTGTGCGCAATTGGCAGGCAGCGAAACAAAGATCGGTACCAGCCGTCCTAACTTCGCAACTGGCTCAATCGCTTTATCAACTGCGTAGCCACTCGAGCCGGCTCGCGCGATTATTGGAATATTTCCGCCAAGGCAGAAGTGCTTCGGTGAAGGAGTTAAAACCGCTGGCGGAGTACCTTTTGGGCGGTGCCGTCGGGATGGAAATTCTTTTGCACAAACCGGGTCCTTACACCGATACAGAGTACTGCGAAGCTTTGCAGAAAGGTTATGAGCGGGCGATGGGGCGAGAAGCTTTCAAATTGCTTCACGATCAGATGACGATCAAAACCAAGCGGGACAAAATTCGTATTCTCCAAGTGGAGTTTGGGGACCCCCAAAGTAAGTACCGTCTGTCTGCTGCCCGGCAGTTGGCGCGCGAAGTCCTGGGAGGAGAAAGCGAAGTGCGGCAGCTTTGCGGAAAGAATAGCGGCGAACTCACTGACGAAGATTACGTTTCAGCTTTGGCGGCGGCCTATGAAAACGTCGCACAAGAGCGGCGTCAGCTCACCATGGAAGAAACGGTGATATTGGGTGATTGGGAGTCGGAATATGTTCCCGTTCTGGTGACTACGAACGGTGTCAGCAGCCCGGGAAAAATATTCGTGCGCGGGCCCGAAGAATTGCCGCTTGGAAAAGACGGTTATTTTAGCGACCGTATGTCGCTCGTCTACAATCAGAACACTCCGAAGGGTAAGCGGACAGTCCAGTTGCCTCTAAATCGGATACAGACCGTGAGCGAGCTCTGGGTGCACCACGGATTGCCCTCAGACCGCAAAGTGGTTTGGAGAAGCAACGATGGGGACGTTTACGATGCCGTCTTTGAAACAATCAGCGTCGACGTGCAGAGCCCCGAGAACGTGGTGATGTACTTTATCTTAACCGTCCAAATTGGTGGGCATGCGCGGTACGTGATTGCGAGTCCCAATGAGGTATTTCCATCGAGCTGCGCCGGAGACTTGGTGGCGCGTGCGAAGCGAGCCGCTTCTCATTAACAAAGTGCTGCTACAGGAATTCGAACAGCGGCACCCCGAACGAAACGCCCCACAGCTCGGCGCCGACGAGTGTGCCCGAACGATTTCGTCCCACTTGATGTAATTGAGCTCGGCGAAGTAGGGACCCATGGCCCAGCGTAACCATAGATTGTAATACGATCGTTCTCCAGCAAAGGGATAGGCGAACATGCCAAAGGTTAGGTTATGTCGCCTGTCTGGAAAGTCGCGAAAAACCATTTCGACCCCTTGTGGAAAGCTGAATCGAAAATAGTTGGCGCCATCATAGGGGAACAAGATTCCATGGCCACCGAGCAAAAGATTTATGGACATTCGGTTGTCCAGAACGCGTGCTTGTTCCACCAGTAGATAGATTCCAGTGTCGTTAAAAAGTTTGCGGTGCACGGGAAGAATGGAGAACAAGACCGCGCGCATGTAGTGGTTGAAGAACACGGATCCGTAGAACGTGAGAACTCCCGCTACGTGATCTATGTTATCGACTCCCGTCGCGGTAGTGTACTTATAGCCGTACGGACCAAATCCCACACCAAACGAGCCCAAGTGCAATTCACTGCGAACACGGTACTTCAGTTCAATAATCTGATCGTCGGCACCCGAGCTGCGAAAACGAACAACACCCGGGTCGGATCGAAGTCGCATGGCCCAGACTCCAGGCACAGTGCTTTCACGCTGCTTCCGTCGATCAAGATTTTCTCCCCAACGCCGTCCCAGAAAAGAAAAACCTCCAAGCTGGGCACTAGGAGTTCCTCTCGCTTGGTGTAGACCAAGCGACAACCGACTAGCGCCCAGGAGTGTGGGCTCAGTCGCGCTTTTTCCAAGCTCACGCGGTAGGCGGAGCACGATGCATCCAAATGGACGCGCGATTGCGCAGGTGTTTTCGATTCAAACTGAACCGCGAGCATCCCTTTTTCCTGCGTGCCATCGGGGCGCTTAAGCGAAACTTCAATGTGGCTATTGGACTCGGATAGCAGCGCGACCGGGATCTCTGCTTGGGACCTCTCACTGCCGGGCTCAAAAGCTTGCACCGCTCCGTGGTGCTTTACTACTCCGACGACATTGCTGCTGGCTTGTACATGAAGCCTTGCGCGCGGGAGCACCAACACTTCTTGCGTGCGCACCCACTGGATGGAACTGGGAACGATTGCAGCCGTCACTCCTTCGATGGGTTTTCCGATCCACTGGACTTTGAAATCAGATTCGCTGAGTTCGGGCGGATCCACTACCAAAAGTAGTGGACTTGGAGAGAACCGTTTCGGCGGGGTGCTTGTCTAGCACGAGAGAATCTTCCGCATGTAAAGCACAGCTCATCCCGATCAAAACCAAACTAAACGCGCGCATGTTCATGCCATTCACCTGAAGTCAACGTGTTGGTATCAGTATATATTAAAGCTCAGCCATGAAACGCCTTCTCCGACTTGCTATCCCGTCGCTATTGCTCACTTGGGTTTCATCACCAGGGACTCATTGATTTGCTGGCCGTGCGCTCGTTTGGTGCCGCGTCGACCGGTGCCGTGGGTATCGCTTCCTCTCTTTACGGGTGGGCGATTACGCTCGGTGTCGGATTGTTGGCGGGCATGGACTTTTTCATAGCAACGCGTACGGGGCGGGGCGGTATAAAGATTGTAACCGCTTTTTGGTGCAGGGGATTTGGCTTGCGAGCATCATTGGCGTGCCGCTAACCGCGGCTCTTTGGATAGCGTCCGATCACTTGCCGGGGTTGGGAGTGCAGGCCGACGTGGCTGCTCTGGCTTCTCCTTTTCTGAAGTGGATCGCGCTGAGTTTGCTGCCCTCTTTTTGGTTCGCGGCTTTTCGCAATTACCTGCAAGCCGTTCACCAGGCATGGGCGCCTTTGGTGGCGTTGTTGCTAGCCAATGTTGCGAACTTTTTTCTTAATTTCGCATTCATTGACGGCTGGGGACCTTTTCCACAGATGGGTTTTGAAGGCTGCGCGGTGGCGACACTTTCGGTGCGCGTGCTGATGGTCCTTTCCATCGCGCTTTTTGCCTGGCGTGTTCGCTTGGGGGACACAAGCCATTCGCCTTCCTTGACCATTCACTTTCAGACTTTGGTACAGATCCTTCGTCTGGGAATGCCAACCGCTGGCTACATGCTTTTGGAAGTAGGGGTATTTGGTTTGTCGACGGTACTGCAGCGCGGCTGGAACCCAATTCGCTTGCGGCTCACCAGATTGTGCTCTGTATCGCGAGCGCCATTTTTATGGTGCCGCTCGGAGTGGGGTCGGCCACCGCGGTGCTCGTGGGGCAAAGCTTGGGACGCGGGGACTTTGCACAGGCCAGACTTACTGGTTGGCAGGGACTTCTGTTGGGAGCAATCGTAACACTTACCAGCGGCGTTTCTTTTGTGACGTTCTCCGGTTGGTGGCTGGCTCCCTTTACCGTCGAGTCCGCGGTGATCGTTTATTGGCACCAAAGTGCTGCAGGTGGCGGCGTTGTTTCAACTCGCTGATGGAGCGCAAGCCGTATTGGCCGGAGCTTTACGCGGCTTGGGCAACACCCGGACGACGTTTGTCGCAAATTTGATTGGCCACTGGATCTTTGGTTTGCCGTTAGGTTTGTGGCTTTGTTTTCGCTTGGAGTGGGGAGTCGTGGGTATTTGGTTCGGGCTTGCGCTGGGGTTGATCTTGGTCGCGGGGACGTTGATTTACGAGTGGTACCGACAAACGCGCGTTACAAGTCGTATTTGGCAGCAGCTTCCCGAACCAGCTGGTCACAGGAGCGATCGGTGATGAGCAAGGAATCTCCGGTATCGATAACGATTAGATTCTTGGCGCCAATGATCGCCACTTTTTTGTCCTTTGGCACTCCCACCAAGCAGCCTTGCGACTGAACTATCAGCGTGCTGCCGGAGAGTTGCGCATTCTCCTTGGAGTCCTTTGGAAGCAACCGGTACAAAGCGTCCCAAGAGCCAATATCACTCCAACCCATTTCCACAGGAACCACGCAGACCTTTGGCGCTTTTTCCATCACAGCCACGTCGATTGGTTGCGATTTGAGCTCTTCGTAAATAGAGATTACTTCTTCCGAAGTAGCTGCTTTGGACAACCTTGACCATTCGCTCGGGCAAAACTGTTCAAAGGCGGATTCGAGAGCAGCCAAAGTCCAAACAAAAATGCCGCCGTTCCAATAAAAATTCCCGGCGCGCAAGTACTGCGCGGCCCTATCAAACGAAGGTTTTTCGACGAACTTACGTACCTTGTGCACACCCGAGACCGTTTGCTCTCCGGCTTCAATGTAACCATAGCCGGTGTGTGCGTGGTTGGGTTTGATGCCAAGAGTGACCAGTGCGTTTTCGCGTACCGCGGTTTCGCTGGCCAGCTTCAGCGCGCTGTGAAAAGACGCCGTGTCGGCGATGTGGTGGTCGGCGGGCAAGACCACCATGATCGTATCCGGTGAGTATCCGAGCTTTTTCAACTCGACGGCAGACAACATCAAACAGGGAGCCGTATTTCGGGCGAAAGGTTCCAGGAACCAACCCCCCAGCCGGGGTAGCTGTTCTTCCAAAAGGTTGCGTTGGCTTTGAGTGGAAACGACGAAAGTGTCTGTAGACTCGATCAAAGTCTGTATGCGATCGACCGTCTGCTGAATAAGCGTGCGGCCACCCAACAACTCCAGGTACTGCTTCGGCTTGTCTTTGCGGCTCAAGGGCCAGAAACGGGTGCCGGAGCCCCCCGCCATGATCACTGCTACCATTTTATTGGCGGCCATAACGGTCCTTCAGGCGGACTACGTCGGAGAGATGGGGAGTCGAGACTTCGAAAATCCGCACATCGGTAACAGCCGTAATTCGGTGGAGTAACCCGGGAGGGATGTGGAATGCCGTGCCGGTCTTGAAAACGACTGGGCGAAGTTGATCTTCATTTTCGCCCGCTTCGAGCTTGCACTCGCCGCTTTCGAGGAACATCGTCTCTTCTTTTTGTTTGTGATACTGCAAGGCTCAATCCTTCACCTGCTTTTACGAAAAGAATTTTTGCTACGTAATCTTTGGTGTGTGCCCAGATGATTTCGTATCCCCAAGGCTTCTCAATTCGTTCCATTCTGTGCTTCCGTTTTGCGAATCAGGTAATTTTTTACTTCGCCGCGCGCCTGAAGTTTGTCGCCGCTTTTTCGCGCGGACTCGTAGTTGGGAAAATACCCCAGCCAGACGCGGAACCATGTCCCGTTGGAATCGCCTAGATCCTTAGCAGAAAAATAGGCATGAGCAAATCCCAGAGATTTCAAGGTGTTCACGCGTTCCAGCGCTTCGTTCTGGGTAGGGTAGGAACCCACTTGCACTGTGAAAGGGCCGGCCGGAAAGCTGTTCTGGGCGTTGGCCTCTTCCACGGCGGCCGTCTCGCGCGGCACGTTTTCCGTGAGCGCTTTGATCTTGGGATTGTCGAGCAGCTTTTGTGCTTCTTCGGTTGCTTTCTTGTTCTTCAGACTGAGTCCATTCCAATCAGTTTTTGTGGGCCCAGGGGAATCAGCTCCAACTCTTCTTCTTTCTCGGCGGTTTCAGTGGGGGGATGGGTGTCTGGAGCTTGGGCGTGCTCTTGGCTTTCATGAGGCGCGGCGGCGGAAGGCTTGTGTCCGTCCTCGTCGATCTCGGCCCCATCGTGATCGCCTTCGGCGTCGTGGGCCTCTTTGTTCTCGTGGATGGGAAGCGCAAGCGGGCTACCCTGCTTTGCTTGCAGAGCATCGAATTTAGCCTGAGCGAGTCCTTTACCCACTAGGATTCCCACCGTGAACATGAGTAGCGAGACGAAAACGAACAAACTGAACACCACTGCGATTTCGCGGTGGTCAAAACGCAAACCGGGCTTTTGCGACATAGAAGTTCTCTAGGAGGTTTTGGTTTTTTTTAGGGAAAAGGGCTTCTTAACGTCAGTTTACTCGGTTTTGGCGGCGTTTGAAAACGCCAAGCTCGTCGACATTGTGCGGCAATGGTTTGGGTGCCGGCTCGCCGGGGTGCGCCTGTACAAGGAGGTCAAACCGACGCGAAAATAATGTGTCGGTTTACTGACTTTATCTGAATCCCCTCATTCGGAGAAACTCCATGAAACGATTTAGCTTTGGTGTCCGCGCGGCCACGGTTGCCGTCGGTTTGTTGTTAGTCAGCGTCTTTGCGGGCAGCTGCTCCGACAGCTCCACCTTTACGGTCAGGCACGAGTCTGTCCGCTGCCGCCGCCCGAGCCAATTGGCGCGGATGCACGCCAAGCACGTGTGCCGGGAAGCCCTTCTTCGCTAGCTATTAAACTGTACGAAGCTTACGTCAGTGCGAATGCCGATTGCACCAACCCTGTACAAATTGCGGACCATGGGACGGCCGGCACGACGATTAATATCGGCACCGACAATCTAATCCAATCCTCGCCGGCGAACGGATCGTACAAGTGCCTCATTCTGGTCATGAGCGACAACCTGACGTTTATTCCCGATGCTACGGCGGTAGCAGCCTATCCGGGAGTTTGCCAATCCAATACCAGCTCCACATTTGATGTTTACCGCACCGATTCCGGCGATACGTGGAAAGACATGGATGGCAATAACATCACAGCAACCGGCGCGGGAGTGACTCCGGGCGACGATCGCGTGGTGGTGTTCGCAACCACGAGTGCTTCCGCTCTGGCAGCATCGGCATTGGCGCCGCACTCTAACCAAACGCTCACTTTAACGTCGGAACTGACGGTTCCTGGCCAAACAACGTTCTACGTCGATTTCTCGGATGGAATTACGTCGTCTTCCGGTGTTTGCAAGATAGAAGACGGCGCGGGAATGGGTTTTCGCTAGGACCGGCAAAGCGGGCAACTACAGCGCTAGTTGGATGGATTCTCCGATTCTGCCGGCTCGTCCAGTACCACAGGCTTGCCTGAAAGCATCCACTGGCGGTGCTTTCGCAGGTAGCTAGCGTACTGACGCGGGTGTACGTGGTAACTGTCCGACGCGCGGAACAGATTGCCTTTGAAGTTGGGATTGGGGCGGTAGCGCACCACTTCGTCGAAAAGCGCGGCGGTTTGAAGACCTGAGTTGCGGGCCTGGATGTAAGCGGCCAAGTTTTCCGCTTGTTCGGCAATAATCGGCCACGAGCCTTGAGGCACCGAAACATCCGACATAATGAACAAGTTGTTCCACTGCTGGCTGTAAAGATGCAGGCTCAGATCCTGGACGTCGGGGTTGTGTACCATTTCGGGTAAAAACGGGTACCCTCGTCGATAACCTGTCGCGAAAATCACCGTATCTACCCGCTGGCTTTCCCACGATCCATCCTTGTACTGCGGGACCCCATCCACGAAATGGCTGATTTCCCCTCTGACTGGAATTTCCCCGGAACGTACTTTCTCAACGATTCCTCTGTCGACGATAGGAATTTTGGCGAGCAATTCGTGTTCAGGCGCCGGGAACCCTTGGCGGGCCGGGTGCCCGACGTACAGCCGCTGCAGCATGGTAAAGCCCGCCATCTGCAGTCCGTGCGGTACCCAACCGGGAGTATCGCTCGCAAATTTGTCAGATGGTTTGCCGAGCACCCACAACGGCACAATCCATGGAGTCGATCGCAGAGACAACAAAACACGCGCGCCCTGCGTGTGTAGATCCAGCGCGATATCCGCGCCCGAGTTGCCTAGGCCCACCACCATGACGATTTTGCCTTGCTGCGAAGCCAAGTTGCGGTAGTCGACGCTGTGAATGGCGTTGATATTCTGCGCCTTGGCTTGCGCCGCGAGTTCCGTTGGTAGCTGGGCGTTGTCGGGGTTGTGTATTCCGGCGGCAACACAATGGCATCGTACTCGCGGTGTTCGATTTTTCTGCCGCCATCGACGGCAAGTACGACCGACGACGATCCATCTCGCAACGGCATGATGGATTGCACGCTGGTGTTAAATTCGATCTGTGGTCGCAAATCGTGGCGGCTGGCGTATTGCTGCCAAGTAACCAATGCATCGCCTGCCGTGGGGTACACGGGCATGGACATCGAAGGCTCGCCCAAGTGTGTCGTATGTTTGGAAGTGTTGGTTCGAAGGCTGGGGTAAGCGGGGCTTTGGGGATTGGCGATATTCCACAGACCTCCCACGTCCGAGAATCGCTCGACAACGTCGCAGGAAATGGATGTGTTCTTGAAGGATTTCGCAAGCGCGAGCCCGGCAGGGCCTGCCCCAATCACTAAGATCGATTCTACGCGCGCCGGTTTTCTTTTGGGTTTCCAACCCGAGGGTGGGCTCACCCACTCAGAGAAAGTACGCGCGGGCACGGGCTGCGGCTACTTGGTGGCCGCAGCTTGCGGCCATGACTTCGCTGGCCGGGACCAGCGGCGCAAGTTTGGTCTCATCCGCCTGTGCGAAGTTTGCGGCCCAAAATACGAACGAAAAGACAAAAACGAGAATATTCAACGTGGATGCTCCGAAGCACCAGATGCCCCGGACGGCCGCGCCTGGCAAGAGGCATGTGGCTTAGCGGGAAACCGCGTATCCCATGGCAAACCACCCGTCTGAGGCTACCGATTCGGTCGGGCGGAAGTGGGTTTGGCCGACGACTTGAGCTTGGCCTCCTGCTTTGGGATTGTTCGTATGGACTCGCGAGGGCACATTTACGCCTGGAAATTCCACTTTTTCCCGCAGTTTGCTTGCGTAAGCGGACTCGATGGCGATTTCTCAACCGGAGAAGCGAAGGAGCGCAGCGCTTGGTTGAAGATTTGGAAAGGAGAGTGGGAATCCTGCTTTGGCTGCCCTTTTGATTCGCCCGCTGGCGGATCCGAGAGACCCTTGGACGACGTACCCGGTGTGCTCTGCTGCGCCGGCTCATTGGTCGCCGTGGCCACCACGCTTTTGCGTTTCAGCCCTTGAGCGGAAATGTCGTACGTGATTTCCACCCGGTAGGGCGCGGCGGCCTTTACTTCTCCGAAGTGGTGCTTGGCATTCAACTCCAGCTTGAGTTGGTTGTTCTGAAAATGAATCTGGAACGGGTTGGTTTTATCAAACTCCAACTCCGTGGTGTCGGCCAATGGATCTGGGTTTTTGCACATGTCGAATCGCTTCATGAAGCGATGTCGGCAAATCAATTGCGTGGCCTCGCCCAAGTTAATGCGCTTACCCGCCAGCAGAGGTGCAATCGCCTGATTGACGGCCTGCTCATGCAAGTACAACGACGCGGCGGTATCCGAGCCCGACTTCAACGCCGGTCGTTCCGCGAGTTTCGACTCTCCCTCGGCCGTGAGCGCTACCGAAGCGTAAGCATTCTGCGATCCGCCCCGAGAGGACAACCTCACTCCAAAAGGAAGGTCGGTTTTGCTCTCTAGCTCGTCGGTAAATCCACTCAATGCAGTCATTCCGTTGCGAATGTTCTCATTCACTTTTGAAATCGCTTGCTCGGTACCTTGGTGCATTTGTTGGATCAATTCCGACTGCTTGACCGGAATTTGTGACTGAACCTGTGCATGCGCCTGTTGAGATGCTTTTCTCAAAGCGCCTCGCCGCAAGGGGCGAAACGGAATTCAGTGTAAGGCTGTACCTGATAGGGTATCTGCGCTTGGATTACTTGCGTGGGACCCGCGGTGACACCACTTTGATTCATGTACAGGCTGCGCTGGATCGTTGCTTGTGGGTAAGTTGTCACGTGCGCGCCGTTCATTCTTCCTAGCACTCTTTTGCCGCCTGAAGTCTGTGCTTGGCCGGAAAGGTTCAAATTGAGATCGAGTCGTACTGAGTTATTGGAATCGCCTAGGCGCGCGCCGGCGTTTACGTGCACGTCAGGTCGGACAAGATTTCCGTTCTCATAATAAGGCGCAGTTTCGTGCATGGTAGAGGCAAACGAGTTCACTGCAGTTTGGTAAATGCGTAACTCCGCCACCGGAGTACTCGTTGTACTCGCGGCTCTCGGCACACTTGGCGAACTCTGCGCACTGCGCGCACTGGGTGCAATCGGTGCCCGGGGTGTACTGGGTGCACTGGGAGCGCTCAAAGAACTTGGACCGCTCGCGGAGCGCGGCGCAGTCACAGCACTCGGGCCACTTGGCGGGGGGGATGGCTGCGCGGGGTCCTTCGTGTACTCCCACTGGCCATTTTCCACTCGGCGTAGGCTTCTCCCAAAGTGCGTCCATTGGAATCGGAGAAGCGCACGGAGAAGGTGCGTCCGTTAACCGTGACGGTTGTGCCGTTTCCCTTAATGTTATTGGTATCGACGGGGAACCTGGAATTGTCCCCTAAGTACATCCAACCGCGAGTCGTGAGCAGGTGTGTTGGCAAGACTTTTAAAGAGCCATCAGCGTTCAGACGGTATTCGACGGTAAACTGCATTCCATTGATGGTTTCCGCTCTGCGGACGGTTTCGGCGAGAGAGTTACTTGCCGAAAAAAATCCTGTGAGCAGAAGGCCAGCAACCACCCACTGCTTGTCGAATTGTAAGCCAAACCACTGCCACATGGGCGTATTCCTCTAGAGTGACACGCCTCATGGCGCGCCATCTAGGAAGAAGTGCAATGGCCAAGCCAACAAGCGTAGACAGCAGGAGTGCGCGCTCACAGGCCCGGACCCAGACTTAACCCATCGGTGCCGTCGCAACAAAGTGGGAACTCGAAAAGCCGGTGCCAATTGCTGACGAAGCCAGCATTCGGGTTTTGAGGATCCAAAGCGTGTTGGCGTTGCACAAGCACGCAGAACTGCTTTCCACTTGGTATTGCTTTCAGGAAACATCCGGCGCGGATATTCCAAGACGCTTCCGTCGAAACTTCCTGCTCGGAATCGACGGTTGCAAAAAGATTTTGGTGTGTAAGCCGATCCTTCATAACGAGCTGGGGACCACGAAACACATCCGTGATTTCCATTGCACATTGAGCGAGCGCTGAGGGCGAGTTTGGATCCGCTGGTAGAGGCGGCTGCCGGGATGCGAGACTCGCTCCGCAATCTAGGCGCTTGAAAATTCTTTCGCGAATCAAATGGAGTTCGTTAGTGGTGGTTGCTTGCTGCGCCACTTTCACTGTGGTCATGAAGACCTCACTGGCGACCAGCGCTCCTAGTATCATCAGCGTACTGACGATCATCACATGAATCAGTCCGATACCGTAATTATTGGCTAGGATCTTGTTCCGCATTTATAAGTGATAAATCTACACGGTCCACAGTCGGCAGAAAAGTAGCTGAGCACCCACTCGAAGTGTGCTTGGATTGATTTACCGCGCCGTTGCCCATCTGATTACAGGGCACGGCAGATGTAGTAGGCAGAAGTAATGGAAGCGGACGTTTTGGTTTCACGGGTGGGGCGTTTCTCTGGTGTTAGCGGAGAAATGCATATGGGGCGATCTTTATCGGGATCTGTGTTCGTTGATTGTTTGTGCGCGGGAGGGTTATCGATTCTTGCGTACGGTCTGTGCCTGTATCTAGCGGATTCACGCCTTTACTTGAGGACTGATTTAGACGCGCGAGCGATTGCAGCACAAATCGCGTTCGCTACGTTTTGCGCTTCGTTTGTCGCGAACTTTCCGCACTTTCTGATTTCTTACCAGCTGATTTACGGAGACTACCGACAAAAGCTTTTTGGCCAGTGGTCCTATTTCTTTGCGGGTATTGCTGTACCCGCCGTCTTACTTGCGATTTGTGTTGCAATCGTTTTGGGGCGCACCCAACTATTTTTCCACTTCATACACTTGATGTATCTCTCCGTGGCCTGGCACTACGTGCGTCAAGTGTACGGTGTGGTTGTGGTAACGAGTAGCCGCGCCGGCGTTTTCTTTAACAGCCTGGAGAGGAATGTTTTAAACGCGGCGCTGTTGTCGCTCGCGATCGCGAATACGCTGTATCGCTACGATCAAGCAATTCAACCCAACTTCTTTGGAATTGCGTTCGCCAACATTGCATTTCCACTCTGGGCGTTTCCGCTTGCGGAATCAGTGGCCATTTTTTTTGCGGTGGTCGTGATTGCAGGAGTGGCTTGGAAGTGGGCGCGTGAGCGTGTGGTTCCGGCACCCGCTGGCGTGGTGGCATTGGTTTCGATTTATGTTTGGTACGTTCCCGTGCTGGATCATGCTGTATTTTCCCACTTGGCTCCGTTTTTTCATTCCTTGCAGTACTTGTGGATCGTCTGGGTATTTCGTTGGAGGAAAGTGCAGGCGTCAGTCCGAGCGCCGCTGACGCTCAAGAAGCGGGTAAAGTTTGCTTCTGATTTTGGTAGCTACATTGTTTTGTCGATGATCTTGGGGGCTGCGTTTTTCTATTACATCCCATACCGGCTGGATTTGGCGAAATGGATTGAAGAACCGGCTCTTCGCGCCACGGGGTTCGCGGCACTGTTTGCCGCTTTTATCAATATCCATCACTTCTTTATCGACGCTGTGATTTGGAGAAAAGACAACCCAGAGGTAGGACAGTTTCTGGTCCGGCGAGATTCTTCCAGTTAGTCTTCGCCTGGTTAACCTCGTCTACCCGCGAAGATCATGCTTCCCGCGACATGCCGGAGGAACGGAATGCTCGCAAAGACTCTCACCCACAGAGGCTGTTGCGAGCTCGGTGCGAAGGAATCTTTTTCCAATACTTGCGTACCTGCACCAATCTGCAGCCGGTCCGGTCAGCGAGAACTATCCGCCTGAGAACCGCCACTCTGTGCGCGTAGTCGCCTTCGAGGGGATACCGGCCGGAGAAATACGGCATCAGCTCTGCTATCGCAATGGTGCCATTTTCAATCATCGCGCACCGGCCGAACGAGTGTTCGGGCTTACCCCAGCTGCTTTCAATCTGCGCCGATGTTGCTCGCACGGAAAAAAATCCGGTCAGAGCGTGGAGCGAATGCAGAAATTGCGCGGGGTTTTCGATACGCAGTTTTTGCCAGTAGTTGGCTGGCACCATCCGACGAGAAACACCAAAATCAAAAGCGCTCTGGGCATCGACCACCAGCTGAGCCGCCGTAACAAACCCTTCAATGGATTCAGTGGATGCAATCAATTTCGCCAAATGAACCACTTCAGTAAGCGCTGGTGCAAGTTGCCGCCGTTGGATCCCTTGAATCAAGCGTAGCTTAGCGAGCACGTACAACTGATCAAAGACTGGCCTTGCTTGCAGTTCCGTGAAGAACGCCAAGTCGTCTGTTGTGCCGACTTCCCAGCCTCTGACTTCTCGGTCCACCGGAGAGTTTTTGAATACTTCCCAGTAATCAAAACTTTGAAGCGCTTTGAGCCAGTCTAAATCGACTCCCACCAAACTTACTTTGGCCGCGTTCTCCCAAGTGAGTTGTGACTGATTGTTTCTGGCCCATTCCGGCGCCATGAGGGGATTCAGTTTTGGCCCTCCCGCTGGATACTGGGCTTCTCCGCAGCTTTTTAGCCAGCGAATCCGCGGGTTCATGCTTGGACCAGCGTCGGCGCTTCCAGGGCCAGGGCTAAAAACAGGGTGTTTGGCATACGCCGCTTGGGTGCTAGCGAAGTATGGCAGCGAGGCTTCTAGTCTGTCGTCGCCTCGCTCCACGGTCGCACCCGTGCCAAACCGAAAGAAGGCCCAGTAGGAGACGGCTAGGATCGCGAACGACCCAAAAGTTACAACGAGGAGATTTCTCTTGGGTGTGGTGCCATGATTCCTCATTCTATGCGCTAGATTCTATTTGCAACAGCCTACCTCAGTAACACGGTTGCCCACCGCCACTTGGGAAGCAGGGATTGCCGCCGTTCGGGCAATCGGGCACGCACTGGTTCTGCCCTACGACCACGGTTGGGCAACATACTTCTCCCGCACCACAAGGAACCGCGGGACAGGTCGCGGGAGTGCAGGGATCGTTGTGTTCTGGGCAAGGGCTCCCCGTGGAGCCGTTCGGACAAGGTGCCGAACAACCGGAAGCGCAACAAACCCGCCCGGGAACACAGAAACCCGACGCGCAGACCATGTTTGTGTCGCAACAATCGCCGTTACAACAGTCTTCGCTAGAGCCGCAGCATTCCTCAGGGTTTCCGCACCGCTTGCTGGCTGAACAGCACCTGGCTGGGCTACCGGGACTGCAGTTCGCCGGAGTACAGCAGAAGTACCCTGAACCGGTCGCGGAGGGGCATGCGCCCTGTCCCATCGGGCAGCACAGAGTGCCGCCAAGAATGGAGTTGGTGGCACCAGTGCAATTGGGAAGGGCAACGGAGCAGCAACCGTTGAGTAAATTGTTGGGCATATTTCCGGCAGGCAGCGCTCCCGGACATTCATAATAATTGTTCGGGCATCCTCCGCCGGGACCCGTGCTGGGTCCTCCTCCGCCATCTCCGCCACTTGGGCCAGCCACAGGGCCCGTTACGGGACCAGTACCCGGCGCAGAGCCATCACCGGCGCCACCACTGGGGCTGCCACTGGGACCGCCGCTGGGACCCGTACCAGGGCTACCACTGGGACCGCCACTTGGACCAGTGCTTGGACTTGTGCCAGGACTTCCACTAGGGCCGCCGCTGGGACCTGTGCCCGGAGTACCACTTGGCCCGCCACTCGGACCGCTTGTTGGTCCCGAGCTTGGTCCGCCGCTGGGACCACTGCTTGGACCCCCACTGGGTCCACCAGTGGGTCCACCGCTGGGACCTCCGGTTGGGCCATCGCCTGGAACTCCGCTGGGACTACCAGTGGGACCCCCACTGGGTCCCCCACTGGGTCCCCCACTGGGTCCTCCCGTAGGACCATCCCCGGGAACCCCAGGAACTCCGCTGGGACCGCCGCTAGGACCACCACTTGGTCCACCACTGGGACCCCCACTCGGGCCACCGCTAGGACCACCACTGGGCCCTCCACTCGGGCCGCCGCTAGGCCCGCCACTCGGACCACCACTGGGCCCACCGCTGGGACCGGCACTCGGGCCGGGACTGGGACCTACCGAGGGGCCAGGAGCAGGGCCCGGAGCAGGGCCGGGCAAAGGACCGGGGGTCGGGCCCGCACTTGGGCCTACAGAAGGTCCTGGACCTGGACTGGGGCCAGCACTGGGTCCAACGGAGGGGCCGGGACCCGGGCTCGGGCCCGCACTGGGGCCAACGGACGGTCCGGGACCTGGACTCGGACCTGCGCTGGGGCCAACGGAAGGCCCTGGACTCGGGCCCGCACTAGGCCCGGGAGTCGGACCAGCAGAAGGACCGGGCGATGGGCCCGCGCTGGGACCTGGACTAGGACCCGGACTTGGGCCGCCGGGCGAAGGACCTGGACTCACTGGGCCGGCACCCGGGCTAATGGGGCCAATACTTGGCGAGGGACCAATTCCTGGACTGGGGCCGTTTCCAGGACTCGGACCGGCGCCGGGGCTGGGGCCGTTGCCCGGACTCGGACCGTTCCCAGGGCTCGGGCCAGGACTGGGACCATTTCCCGGTACGGGGTCGGTGCCATCACAACAGAGCGGAAACTCGAAGAGCCGGTGCCAACCGGTAGGAAATCCTGCATTCGAGTTTGCGGGATCGACGGTCTGCTTGCGTTGAAGCAACACGCAGAACTGCTTGCCCGAAGGGATGTTCTTTAGGAAACACCCGGCGCGAACACTCCACGTAGCTTCGGTTGCGATTTCTTGGTTGCCATCCACGAGCGCAAACAAATTGGGGTTTGGGTTGGTCGGCGGATTCTTGATGCGATCCTTCATGACCAACTGCGGGCCGCGGAAGGCATCCGTAATGTCGAGCGCACATTGAGGGATAGCGGCCGGAGAGTTGGGGTCGGTGGGAAGAGGGGGCTGGCGCGTAGCAATTGTCGCCTGACAATCCAACCTCTTGAAAATTTTCTCGCGGATTAGGTGCAGTTCATTGTTGGTAGTGGCTTGTTGGGCCACTTTCACCGTTGTCATGAAGACTTGGCTTGTCACCATCGCGCCCAAGATCGACAGCGTACTGATGATCATGACGTGGATCAGGCCCACGCCCTGGTTTTTGGTGGCAAGTCGCTGATAAACAGCCCGGATCTGCAGCAAAAGTTGCCGTACTTTGTAGTTCCCCAACGTTCGAATTCCCCGCAAAATTTCCACGAGGGTACACGGTTCCTTTGCCGCCGCAAAGTCCAGTTTACATGGAGGTAGGCACTGGTTTGGCGCTGGAGGGCAGAGGGGGCTGAATTATGGGTGCAGTGCGTCTAATGGGAATGCCGATGAGTTCGATATGGGTATCTGGATCGGATCTCACTTGGTCCATTCTCGTGTCGAGATCTCGGAGCACGGCCAAAAAACTTTCAGCGCGAGCTCGGTCGGGGGGGTGAGTCGCGATCAAGTGAAAATGCCGCAGCATCTGCGTGTGCTCGGACATCGAAATCAGATCATCATTGCGCAGCGCTTCCAGTACCGTTGCGAAACGCAGGCGGGCGTTTTGAAAAGTTCTTCGCTGAGTGCTCTCCATGGCAAAGTTCTGCTGGAACTCGGACTCGGTCGCGAGCCGGTTTTCTTTGTAATTTTTCAGTGAGTTCTCCAGCGCGCTTTGTACCGCAAACAACGTGTTGCCCGTGGCATGCCTTCCCATCAAAAAAGGCTTTAGGTGCTGAGTCGCTGGTTCTTTATCTTGGATGAAACGCACCGCGCCTTCGGGGATCACTCTATCTGCATCCAATTGCTGCAACGCCGAGACGAGGTGACGGACGTCGTTCTCGGGCTGGTCATCGGCAAAATCCCGATAAGTACCCGAGGTTTCATTCGCACGCGTAACCGTTCCGGGGCCGGCCTTGCGAGAGGCATTGGAGATCTCCATTTCTCCCCACCACAAGCCGCGGGCGACGGCATCGCCGTGCTTTGCCTGTATTTGGTCCCACAATCTTTCGTGGCTCGAAGCGCCGCCGCTGGCTACCGCGAGAACGCGCGAGCCATCTTTCAGTTCCACTAGCACTCCAATGGCGTAACGAGTTTCACCCGGCTGGGTTTGGAGCAGCCGCACTGGTCGAAACTTCCCGCTCGCGGAGAACGCAAGCACTTGCGGGCGGACCACTGCTGAAAATGCCAAACGTTCAAACTCACATTGTTGCGGAAGTTCAGAAGCCAACAAAGAGCAAGCGGCGAGCATGACAGAGATACACTGTGGCCCCCGTTTCATTTCACCATTTTAGCACTGATGTTTTAGGTATTAATGCGTGCTTGCGGTTTGGAGCAGCGGCTTGCACTCGGTCCGGATTCGAGCCACGACGTCTTGCTCGGGTGTGGCAAGCGGAGAGGTCATGAGGGTTTTGGAGTGGGCGGAAACCGTCATTCCGGAGTTCAAACTTTGGATCTTATCGCCTAATTCGATCGCAACTTGGCAGTACTGATCTTGATCGGACTCGTTTTGGACGAAATAAGTCAGCAAGAAATCTCCGGATTGGTGCGTGCGCGTGTATTGGCAGCCAGTAACCATGCGGCCTTTGTTGAGTCCTCCCTCGACAGCTTGCTGCACTTGGTTCTCGCAAGTGAATGACGGAAGCGAGAGTTTGTACGCGGTGTCCTGAAGCCCCACGGCAACAGCTAACACCATCACGGTTGCGAAGGACTTAAAGGCAGTGCGCTGCAACCGTTTGGTGATTTTCACCGACAACAGATAAGCGTTCATCCAGTAGCCGATGGTCAAGTGCATCGCAAAGACAACCGCCCAAAAACCAAAACTGTAAATCGGCCCTTCCCAGTGGCTCAACGACGAGAAACACGCACGGTGAATGCAGTTTACGTTCTGGTAAGCGGGAAAAACGAAATAAGACACCGCGAAAATGAGCGGGTTGAAGATCGCAATCAACTTAAGCGTGTCGTTCTTTTTTTGGGGCAAGAAAAAAAGGGCAACCAGCGCAATCGGCATGGTGACGTAATGGTAATGGCTCAAGATGAATTCATCGAGCGGGTAACCGGGACGGTACATGAAGTCGACCAGACCAAAGGGGCCTCTGCCCGTGAACTGGCGAGCCAGATTGTCGATGAGCCAAAAGATCTGAGTGAAGCAGGCAATAGACAAGAATCCGGTGATAAGACCGCGGCTGCGGATCATCAAACCGATTCCAATCCCCAAGCAACACAGATTGCAGAACCACCAATAGCTGCCCCATTCGACGCCGTAGCGCTGAATGCCGATAACCGTGTTCGTAATGGCCCACGCAATGAGCGCAAGCCCTCCATACGTGAATGCAGACTGATGCTTCATACGTTCCTTTAAAGTAGCTACCAGCTTGCAGGCCTACTTATTGCCTCCCTGTTTGGTGCCTTTACCTTTGAGCATTACACCTGGGAAAACCACGTCGTTGATTCCGTTGTGGTAGTTGATGATGAGCTGAGCTAGGTAGCTGCGGTCCTTCTCATTGGTTTTCTGCGCCGGAGCGAACTTCAACAGGTACTCGCAGTTGGCTCCACCCGCCAAAGTGAATGGAGTGCCAACAGCGGCTGTGCATGTTCCACCCGCAAACTCAAAGCCCTCGGGAATTACCATCAACGCACCCGTGATGGGTCCTCTACCCGCAGGGTTAGAGAGCACCACTTTCTGAGCGGTTGATTTACTGCCGAAAACCACGGTTCCGAAGTCAATCGGCGTTGAAGGGTTGAACGTAACCGTTCCCGCAATCTGTACCGAGATCGCAGGGGAGTTCGCCATGGTTCCTGCGACGGATACGCAGCGCAATCGGAATGTCGTCAGCGCGTTGACCGTTTGCTGAATGTAAGGCGAGCTAGTTGACGACGAAATGGTTGCATCGTTGCGGAGCATCGTGCACGAGGTCACGTTTTCCGCGGCCCAGCTCAAGTAAACCGTCCCGCCGAGAGGGCGAATCACCGCATCAGGCGCCGAATCCGAAGGCGCCTGTTTTACTTTGATGTCCAGAACGGCCACGGGAGGCGAGCCCACCGTGATGTTGACAGGACTCGACGAGAATTGAGCGCCGGTCACGGCCTGCGCGCAGCGCAAAGTGTATTGCTTGTTCGAGCGTAGAGCGGTGGCAGTGTAGCTTCCCGAAATGTTCGGACCACTCGGCAAAGTCACCGGCGTTTGGCCATCGAGGACTTGGCAGCTGGACGCATTAGAACTGTTCCAGCTCAACGTGGTCGAGCCGTTGAAGGCAACGTTCGTAGGATTCGCCGAGAAGCTCAGCACCGGAATTTTAGGAACCGGTGCCGCGATGCTGCCAGCCATGCCCGTGATCGAAATGTAAGACACATACGAAACTGCGCCAGCCATACCGACGAGATCCATGCGCCCGTCGCCGTTGACGTCTTCAAGCATCAAGTTAGAAAGCACGGGTGAAGCGGGCCATGCACCTAAGTCCGCGAAGGTGAACTGCGAACCGCTCGAGAATCCCAGCTTCCACATTCCGCCTTGCACGCGCACCAAAAGATCTGCTTTGCCGTCGGCATTGAAGTCCGACAAAAAACCGTCCGTGAGTGTCGCGCCAGCGAGCATGCCAAAGTTTTCATAAGTGAAGACACCGCCGGTGGCCGCTTTCGCCACCCAGAAGATTTTTTGTACGGAGTCCCAAACCACGATGTCCTGCATTCCATCTCCAGTGACATCTCCACGGAAGAGGAACTGCGGCACGGATTGGCCAGGAGAAAGAGGAACAAAATTGAATGCGACGGTACCGGCGCAAGATGCCGTGGTGCCGGCCTGCGTCCGCACCGAGAAGTTGATGCTGCCGCCGCTCAGTTTTTTCAGCTGTGCCATCACCGAAGTGGTGCTCGCAAAACTTGCGCTCGGGATGGGAGTTCCCGAAGAGAGTTCCAAATAATCTTCGGAAGGCGGCGAAAAAGTCATCACTTTTGCGGGCAAAGAACTATTCACCGAGAGGTTCAGCGCGGGTGGCGCCGTGAGTACCGGTTGCTGTTGCGCGTTCACCGGTACGTTCACAGTGAAAGTACTTGGAACCACCGTGCACGACAGGTTTTCGGGCGCGGGACTCACATTGAATGAAGGCGATAAAGCCACAAACTGTGCGACGGGTTGACCGCTTGCGTTTAGAGCCACCACGGAGGCGCTCGCCTGCACATTGTTAATCGGCAGGGGGAACGTTTGTGAAAAAGTCGTCGTGCCGCTGAAGCGAATGGGCACCGCTTGGCCTTGCACATAGAGGTTGTAATCGTACTTACAACCGCTAGCCACGACTTGAAACTGAATTGCCTGGCCCGCGATGAGAGCCGAAGGGTTCACCAAACTGATGATCGCTGACAAACCATTGGGACAGTCGGAAGTAACCGGCGGATCTTGATCGTCGTCATCGGTAAGGTTGTTACCAATAAGCGGTGTGCTCCGGCGGCTGCACGCTGCGAGCGCAAAAGCGATGGCAAAAATCAAAGCTAAACTTGTTGCGCGTTTCATTCGCGACCCCCCAACGATGTGGCATCTAGTTCATGGTTCCGTATGCCTAAGAGATACAAAAATGATGCCGAAGGATTTGGCCTCGAATTTTGGCGACGCAACGAGCCTTAAACGTCTAATGTCTCGACACTAAAACCTCCTAGAGTTTCCAAGTCCTTGCATTCGCTGGGGCCGCTGAAGCGTCCAAAGCTTTTACAGATCTGCCAACGTAACGTTCATATCTGGGCTCGGCGCCTACTACGAGGATAGACTCCCTCATTGAATACCTGTGCAAGATTCATGGCGTGTTCGATGACGCCATCCATGTTCAGGTATTCGTGCTCAGCAAATCGCCCGCAACAAGGAATACTAAGGGAACGGAGGAATGAAAGGATGCGCTCTACGTTTCTGCGATGAAAAAGATCGTAAATGACATAGGCTTGACGTACCCGTCTCACTTCTATGCCCAATAAGTCGACCCCCCTTGCGAGCTTCATGAACTCAAATCCACGAATAACTCGCTCTCGAATCTCCGCGTCGGACTGGTGGATTAAACCAACAGCATTCGATGGAGTCGTAATCTCAAACAGGAAAGAGGAACGATGGCCAGATGAGAGAAAATCCATCTTTGAAATACGATGGAAAACGACCTCTTCTTGCGGAATGTTGAAGGAAAAATGGTTCCCTGCACGATCACTTTTGAATACCGCAAGACCGAAGATAAGCGAGTTAAACTTGAGATCTCGTACCGCTGAGCTGACGTCATGGGGAACGGCAAGTTGGAGAGCGGCAAACAGGTTTTCAAGGGGCATGCAGTTGATTAGGAGATCGAACTGGAACGATTCCTTGATGTGGGTGGATACATCGTGCGTGTAAACAGCCCAGCCTTGCCCTTGCTTGTTCGGCGACCTTGACTGGCTAATTCGTTCCACCTTCTTTCCGACCAACAACTTGGAATGCGATGGAAGGCTGCTGGCCATCGCATTGAAGAACGATTGTATCCCTCCCGCCCGAGGATAGTGAAAGCGGGCTTGGTGAGTATATCCTTCGCGGTATTCCCCTCGTGCACCCGCTATCACGTCTTCGTCTGGCGGCCGTGGAATTCTGGATACCATCTGAAGATCTAAGTATGCAGGGTCGTACTTCCAAATCTTTTGATTGTATGGCTGCAGGTAGGTTCTCGTGATCCCAGCCCCAAAGTTCGCCAAGAAGAACTGTTGCATGTTCGTTGGCTCGTACTGTCGATACGGATTGTTGAGAAATGTGTGCAAGCAGTGGTCACGTTCTTCCGCTGGAAGCTGGCCCAGGTAGTTCTCGAAGGGATATTCTATGAGTCGACCTTTGTACCAAATCTGGTTGCTGCGGCGGTGTTCCACCAGGTTCGGATCTGTTTGCAACATATAGTTGAGAACCTGTTTATTGCGGCTGAAGATTATGTGCGGGCCGATGTCATAGTGAACACCCATGAACTCAAAAGAACGGGCCAGTCCACCTGCCGTCGCTTCAGCCTCCAAGATCGTTACATCGAACGATGAGTTGAGCAAACGTGCAACGCTAATGCCCGCGACCCCTCCACCGAGAATGCCGACTCGAACCTTCATCGTGTCATCCTAAATTGCGACGAGGAGAGTTCTTTTTTTAGCTTCGGAAATAACATCAGCACGTCAATTACCACTCTGGGAATTCTTCGCATTGGCAATCCCCTCGAGGCACCGTTCAGGCGAGGACGATGGGTGACCGGTATCTGAGCCACTCTGTACCCTCTGAAGAACATTCGAAGGGTTAGTTCGAAATTTACCAGAGCGCGTTCTAACCACTCAGACCGAGCGATGTCGAGGTACGCCGTCCGGCGAATAAGGCGAATCGGACAGTCGATGTCTCGAAACCTGACGCCAAAGTATCGATTTACCAGGAAGTTGAAAGCTTTACCGATCACGACTCGGTAAATTGGGTCTGCACGCTTCACTTTGTAGCCGATGACGAGGTCATGGCCTTCAGCTAGCGGAACCATTTTCCAAAAATCAGCCGGGTCGTGTTTTCCGGAAGAGTCACAGAATAGAATCCATTCATGCTTTGCCAGCCCGATGGCACGTTTGAACGCTCGTGCATATCCGAGACGCTGCTTCCCTTCCTCCCAGCGAAGAGTTGTAATCTCCGTGCACAGTCGAGCAAGTATCTCTTTCGTTCCGTCAGTGGAACCATCTTCCGCTACAATAATCTCGCTTTCCGGAATTCTAGAAACCACCAGCTTTTCAAATTCGCGTATCACGTTTTCGATGATATCGGCTTCGTTATGAACTAGAAGTACAACGGATATGGGGGGGATCACGCGCATAATCGGCTGTCCTTATCGGTAAAAATCACTTGAGAGCCAAGACGATCAAAACTGAACTGAAATGGCCTCAGTTCGGATAGTTCATGTCTCAGATTCTCCTGTCGGTCCGGTGGGCAATAGAAGAGTAGAAAACCGCCACCACCCGCTCCGAGCAATTTGCCCCCAAGTGCACCAGCGGATAGACCTCGTTTATACCAATCATCGATATGTGAATTGGAGATGGAGTGAGTCAATTTACGTTTCTTCTGCCAGCCCTCGTGGAGTAGATATCCAAAGGTCTCCAGGTCTGCTGACTCCAACGCGCGGCGCATCTGCGATGCGAGCAACACCATTTCTTTAACGAGTATCTCTTTCTGCCTATCATTGGCCATCTGATGCTGTTGTTGCTCCAATACTGTCGAAGCATTTCGTCGGATGCCGGTATAAAACATAACTAGGTTTTTCTGTAGCTGGGCGTCCACTTGTTGAGGAAGAGTAAGCGGATCGACGGTTACAGTTCCATCCTGATGAAAGGTAAAGGTATTTAGTCCGCCAAAAACGGCGGCATACTGATCCTGCTTGCCGATAGGACTGCCAACTTTATCAATCTCGATCTCGCATGCAAGACGCGCAAGGCTCGACCTGTCGCAGTGGTTTCCCATGAACGCCTGAGCCGCTTGAAGTAGCGCTACCGTGAAACTGCTTGAAGAGCCTAAGCCCGTACCCGTTGGAACGTCAGCAGTGCTGCTCACTTCCACACCGGAGAGTTGCATGTCCCGCAAAACCTGTCGAAAAATAGGATGCTGTATCTCAGAGAAGCAACGGACGTTTTCAATTCGCGAGTACCTGAGTTGAATTCGATCCGGATCGAAGAACGGGTGAATTTCTACATACATGTAGCGGTTAATCGCTGCGCTGAGTACCTGACCGCCATGCTTTGAAAAAAAAACCTGGCAAGTCAGAACCACCTCCACCGAACGAGATCCGAAATGGCGCGCGAGCGATTACCATACTATGTTTCCTTTAGAATCCAGTTCACGGCTTCTGTTAAATTGTTCGCTGTAAAGGTCACGGGGACAGTTTCGGAAATGTTTTCGCCAGTTCGCACGTAAATGCCGGGTATGCCAAGGTCGGCCCGCCGCGACCAAGTCACGCGCACTATCTCCGACAACCACCGAATTGGGCAGGTCGATGTTTAATTCCTCCACAGCTCTGTGAAACAGAGCGGTGCCTGGCTTGCGACAGTTGCACTTCTTCTTGAGCGGGAGAACTTCATTTGGAAATCCTGAATCCGGATGGTGGGGACAAAAATATACGCCATCTAAAATAGCGCCCTCGCGACTGAGTAACATATCCATCTTTCCGTGGATTGCATCAAGTCCCCGGTGATTGAGTTGGCCGCGGGCTATCTGTGGTTGATTTGTCACCACAACCACCAACAGTTTTGAATTATTTATTCTTCATGGCTGAAGCAACTCCGGGTAATAGTTCGAAGTCCTCCGGGCGATGAAGATAAGGAACGAATCGATTTATAGTTCCATCGCGATCCAAAAAAAACCGCGGGGCGCATTTTGTTAGGCTCATGCGGGCAGGCTTACCTTGCGTGTAGTCGGACCGAACCTGCGCGAGGCGCTCCCGGTGTTCCAATATCCTTGAGATACTCTGTCGATCGGTAACCTATTAGTGTCTCCCCCTTGCTGAGGACAGAAGGGAAGACGTCTGACCCAAAGTCGCTGAAGCCAGGCGGAATGAAATAGCCAATTCGTTTATCAAGTATGTAAACCCGCTGCGTTCACTAGATTGCGTAAGAACGGGTTCCGAGGTTTGGTCTTGGGGTGAAACGCCAGAATCTTTTCGTCGGTCAGCTCGATTAAATCACTGTCGCCAGGGTGGTCATTTGGGTGGACAACCAACGTTCCCATTGCGTTCTGTTGCGAATCAAACCGAATGAGGCGCGTGAGGTCCATCTCGATAGCAATGTCTCCGTATAAGACGAGGAACCGGTCCGAGAGTTGGTCCAACACTGACCCAACGGCACCAGCCGTTCCCATGGGTTGGCTTTCGCGATGGTGGGTAATATGTACGCCAAATCGGCTTCCATTTCCAAAGTATCGCTCAATTGCTTCAGCGCCAAATCCGTTCAGGAAATGTAGGTCAGTAATCTCATGGCTCCGACAAAGCAAACTGTACGGGCCAGCAAAGGAAGGCCGCCGATATCCACCATGGGCTTTGGCATCCCTTGCGACACCGATTTGAGCCGCTCTCCTCTGCCTCCTGCGAGTATAACCGCCTTCATGCCAGTGTTCCTCGCTGGTTTGTTAGACACAGCTTCAGACCGTCCTCCAGACTAACTCTCGGAGTCCAGCCAAAGGCGTTCAGCTTCTTGATGCATCCGTACTCCTTTGAGTATTCGTGAGGCCGCTGACGGTTAGGATCCGTACGAACGACCAGGTTTGACCCAAGCAATTTTTCGAAAATACTCAAAATTGTTTGGACGTCCGAAGCCTTACCCGAAGCTATGTTGAATACGTGGCATCCCCGGAGAGTGGGTGTTCACTTAGCAACGTCAGGCCGTTTACAACATCGCTAAGGTAAACGTAGTCTCGCTGGTGATTGAGGTCGCCTAAAGTTATCGCTCTTCCATTTGATAGCTGAGAGAGAATAGTCGGCACGACGAATGTGTCTTTTTGTCCCGGCCCATACACATTGAATATTCGAGCTATTACAAACGTGCAATCAGACTCACTTGCATAGTACTCAACCGCAAGCTCTGCCATGCGTTTACTCTTACCGAGGAACGTGATGGGGGCAACCGGGTGATTCTCGGCGTGCCCATCCGTCTCCATGGGTCCGTAAACCTTCCCGGAGGAAGCCAGAATAAATCTTTTGACACCCACTTCTTGCGCACACTTCAGAACATTTAGCGTGCCCGTTACGTGGGAATAAAGCGCATCATTTTTACGCACGTGAACTTCTTCATACGTGGTTGGACTGGCCAAATGAATTACACTGGTAACGCTGTGCTTTGTGAACACACTTCGGAGTTCCTGCAAATTTGCAACATCGGCGACATAATAGGGGATCGATAGCTCACAGGGAGAACGACCCTACTCCAATTACCGGTCCCACCAGCGCGCGCGTCAGGGCTCGACCGATAAATCCCGCTGCGCCAGTAATGAGGGTTGCCATTTTTTGTCATCCTAGAACTGGTTTCGTTGAAGAAACAGCCGCCAATAGTTGAGCACTCCACGTAGGGTATCCTCAAACGAGATTTGTGGTTTCCATGAAGTAGCATTTCGAAACTTCGAACATCGGCTACGAACCTTCTGAGTTCGGTTGGCCTTACCCTTGTAGGATCCACCTCGTAGCGAAGATTCTTCACCGTGGATTCAGACATCAAGAATTCGAGACATTCCTTCATTGTGTGAACGTGATCGCTGCCGATAACGTATAACTCCCCGGGCGAGCAGTGATTCATTGCCAGGTAGTAAGCTCGCGCCATGTCGCGAACGTCTGTAAAATTTCGAAGCGTATCCAGATTCCCAACACGTATCACTGGCTCTTGAAGGCCGATTTCCGCGCAAGCAATCTGATACGCGAATGAAGCATTTGCGCCATGAATGTCGCGCCGAGGTCCCTCGTGATTGAATGCTCGCGTTCGGATTATGTCGATATTGTATGATGCACCCCAAGTTGTACAAACAGCGTCCTGAGCGACTTTTGAAGCGGCGTAGGGATTGATAGGAGGGATACGGGTTTTCTCGGTGATGGGTAACTCAGACTCCGGCACATCGCCGAACTCTTCAGGAGTACAGCTTACTAGAACTCTGGGCTTGACCTGATTGATTCGGATGGCTTCAAGGAGATTTATGGTTCCAATCGCATTTGTTTGCATATAGACGGCCGGCATACTCCACGATGGGGTAACCCAGGAGAGGCGGCAAGGTGATAAACTTGTGCCGGATTTGTTTGGCGAATGAGCGATAACATGCTGGTAGCATCGGTTACATCGCAATCGATCCACTGTACTTTGTTTTGGAAATGATGTGCGTTGCGCATTCTGGAGTTTGGGCGTTTAGCACAAAACAGCTTCGAATCTGGCTCCGTAGCCAAGAGAAAATCGACTAAGTGGCTTCCCGCAAAACCTGTAGCGCCGGTAACAAGTATGGATTTTTTGGTCATGCTAGCTCCTCGTGGACTGAGTCAGACAGGTTTGTCAGACGGCCCTTAAGGGATTGTTGGTAAAGGTCAATATTCATATGAATTAAGTGAGCGTGTGCGCTTTCGACTGTCCCATAGGCTTTAGATGGCACCCAGAATCCGAGACTGGATGCCTGTAGGAGAGCGTTGTTTCTTGTGAATCCCGTGAACGAGATAACGGTGCCGGATACAGACCGGGCGAAAAGCGCTGCGTTAAGAATGTTTTCCGACTCGCCAGAACTGCTGATTACGACCAGTATGTCAGTTGGCCGCCAACAAGATAGTAAGCATGCGACTGAATGCAGTCTTGTAATCGTAGTCATTGGAAAAGCAGGTCAACATTGCGGCATCGTGCAATGTCGATGCTCGAATTCTGCAGGTCTTCGTAAGGTCTGTGGCAAGATGACTAGCCATCGATGCGCTGGCGCCATTTCCGATGATGTAAGCGGTACCCTTATCCGCGCGAAGTCGCTCCAGATGTTCGCCGAAGTATTGTACGCCGGTAGAAATGTTGCAGCGAGTGCCGTCTGTGTAGACCTCTGTCTTGCGGATCGCTGTAAACAGTGCGGCTTGGTATATTTCAATGCTTTTGCTCATTGATTAGCGATTCCTTTCTGTTCCGTAGGAATTAGATTCGAACCGACTAGTACTGGCCGAGCTGTCGTTCCAAATATTTGGAAGAAGGGTTTTGATGCGAGTCCCATGTACTGAGAGGACATAGGAATGACGGGAACTCGCGCGACGGGTGGTCTCCATGGTGGTGTTGAGGCACGAAAGGTGATAGCGATTCGGGCGGCACAATTGAAACCGCCTATAACAAGCAAGAGGACCAGTAGGCGTTGTTGCAGGGCCCATGCCGAGTGTTGTGTAGCTCTCTCGTGATCGTTATCATCACGCAGTACAGACAGGGAAGACATGCGCGTAGAACCAGGTCGGCGCTTGTGCCCACACGAATCAGAGGAAGGATTGCAAGCGAAGTCAGGCTCGCAAGAAATAGTAGCCGGCGCTCATTGGATTCTTCGTGCCACGTCCAATCCAATAACAATGCATAAAGGCCAAAACTGGTCAGACAGAACAAGATGTATCGGGGCCAATTATCAATCCACTCGTTCAAACTGTAAGTTGGTAGAATCGGAAAAACGTCAATCTTGGAGCTATAGAACAGGTAGAGCATGAGCACTGGAACTGCCGCCCAAACTAGATTGATCAGAAAGGTTTTCTCTCTCCAAAGTCTGATGGCGACGATCGCACAAAACGGTGCAAGCCCAATGGTGACAAAGGGGGACCAGAGCGTACTCAACGCCGCAACAGCTGGTATAGATGAGGTTCGGTCGCGGTGAATTAAACGATCAAAGAATATGGAACTACAAAGCCATGCTGGCAACGCATGTTGCGGGGCCCAAAACAGAGAGCTTGTCTGACTTGGATAACACCATGGACCCGCCCACCAGTCTAGCGATTCTGTCCCGCTCGGCAGCCCTCTTCCCATGGCCAAGTGCCCGAGAACGTACAGCTGACCAAACCCAATGAACATGAGCAGAGTACCATTGCTGCGTTGGCTGACCAGACGGACAAACCACTCATATGCGAGCAGAGTTCCCGCCAGCGTCCACAGAAAAAGGAACAGTCTCGCAACGAACATGAACTGAACAGTTTTCCTATCGCCGCCGCTGGTAGGTAGTATGCGACATAATAGACCAGAACCAATCGATCCGGTTTGTTGGCTTCTTGATATGTTGGTGGCCATGCCTGGTGTACTAAATCAAAGAGAATAGAATCGTGCTTATTCCAATCCCAGTAAAACCAGGTTCGGCCACAACCCCTGCCCCGAGACAAACACCCAGACGCAGATGCAAAGAGTTCCAACCCATTTATCGGCGGTAAAACCGTCGTTTGACTTGTTGGTGGGGGGGATAGAGGAGAGCTCGCTTCCGAGCAACTTGGTTAGCAGGGCAACCAGTGGAACCGCATAAACTAAACTGTACCAACCCAGTACGAAAAGAAACCAGGGCAGGCCCAGAAAAAGTAGGGTTATCCCTTCCAACGAAGTACATCGCCAAATCCATTTCGGTGTAATCGGAACCATAGCTATTGATTTATCGGGTTTAGAAGGGAGCTACTTGATGGCACATCGCATTGGAAGTGATGCGGAGCAGTATCGGTTGTGCGCCACTCCTCTTTTCCAGAACAATGCTTGTATTTGCGCAGTCTCTGGCTGTCGCTATTCGTCACTTTACGAAGGCAAGTGCCGTATTTATACATTTGTACAAGAAAAGAGGATGGGGTGAATATGTTTGCAGTTCGATTGGCGTGTCTGACGATGGTCGGGTTTGGGTTCATGGGTTGCAGCAGTTTGACTAGCCACAGAAACGAAGAGGCTCTGGCCAAAGTGAAGCGAGTCGCGGTGGCTGGCTTCAGCGTTGTTTCGCCTGTGCCAAAAGGTTTGCGAGAGTCCACTCAGGTGGGAAAGCTTGCTGCGGAGAGGATGTACGATGGACTGACGCACGCAGTTGCAAAGAACATGAAATGGGAAGTCCTGCCGTTGGAAAAAATGAAAGCGAATCCGGTTTACCGCAAGCTTTACGACAAGACGATGAAAGGTTGGCAGAACAAAATGCCCGTACCCGAAGGCGCGAAGCAATTGGTGTTGGATGGTGTCATGGATTCAGACTGCTTACGGATTCTGGGCACGGACGGGCGCACGGAGTTTGCGAAAGCGCTGGGCGTGATGCGGTAGTAACAACCCAAGTGCAAGTCATTCTAAATGCAGACACGGTGATGGGCATCGGCAGCCGTTATCCACAGTCGCGGGTGAGCTTGTCTTTGTTCGGCCGAGACGCTGCGCGTTGTAGCCGCTAATCCACTGCAGGTTTAACCCAATTCCCGCACCGACGAGCAGCGCCATTAAAATCGTTACTAAACTCGAGTGACGAAATGCTGCCGACCTCTGTCGACTTATCCAGCCTACGAAAAAACAACGGCCAGCAAAAAGTAAAACAATGCCATTAACTGGAAGCTCCCGAGTGAACGTGCCTACTCTTTCCAGCAGCACGCGCTGATTGGGTTGTCCCATGGCTGCAAAAAGGCGGGCAAAGTACAATGAGCCGGTTACCGCGGCGGCACTTCCAAAGTAAATGCATTGACGCAACGATCTCAGATCGCGCACTCCAACGCAGACAGCGGTTAGCACGAGCAGAGCGGAGAAAAACGCAATCCAGTAATAGTAATAAGAATAAAACAGAAGGCCTGCGAATGCGCCCGCAGCCAGGGCGTGAATTATTTTGCTTGAGGAAAAAGCTCGGTACAAACCCCAGCAACTGGTTAGCAGCACGAGTAACGAAAGAGACGGATGGGGCGTGCGAGTCAGTTCCAGTGGCTGGTAAAAGCGCCGCTGGCAAGCAAAAGGCTTTGCTGTGGGCTGGTGGCAAAGAGGCAAACCACCCATGCGCCGCCCCATGCAAAGAGCAATGAGGACGAGTGGATTTGCAGCATCCTAAAAACCAACCACCACACCCCTACCGCGAACACCGCCTGGCAAACTACTCAGGCCAAATCAATGCTGCCAAAGAGTTTGGCCACTGTTCCCATGACGATGGAATGCAGTACGGGGAAGCCGTTGCTCTTGTCGCGCAATTCATGAATATCGATTTCCGACGGAAGGCTTGTCTGCCTCCAGAACCGCGTTGCTCCGGGCACATAGAGTTGGGTTTCGTCGAAAACGAGCGCGGATACGGATTTTCCGACGGCAAAAGGAGTGTAGTTTCCACCATTCTTTATCGTCGACAGCAGGTGATGCAAACTAAACAGGCCTAGCGCGAAAAAGAGCGAAATGGCCACCCAGAAGCGATTGCGTGTTATTGCATGGCTTCTATTCTACACCGAAAAATGCAACGAGGTCGCCGGTCAGCGTTAGTGATAAGATGGGCGGCATGGAGCAGGCGGGTACTAAACGTAGCGGTGTCGAAGGCCCGATCGTTTTTTTTGATGGGGTCTGCGGCCTGTGTAATCGGTTCGTCGATTTTCTTTTCGCTACGACACCCGCGGTGTTTTCAGAGTGAGCGCACTTCAAGGAGAGCTCGCCAAAGACATGCTGGGGGAGCGTGTTGCAAGCGGTGACTTCAAAACAATTCTATTGATAGACGAGGCGGGCCTACACGAAGGTTCCACGGCTGTGCTGCGCGTTCTGTCGGGGTTGGGAGGAGTTTGGAAAGTTCTGAGCTGGCTCAAAGTCGTCCCTCGGCCGCTACGAGATTGGGTTTATTACTGGGTCTCGAAAAATCGGTATCGATTCTTCGGCAAACGCGATACTTGCCGACTGCCTACACCCAGTGAACTTAAACGTTTCCTTCCGTAATGATCATGGTGCCCACACTTCGCCGTGTATTTCGCCGCATCACCAACTCCCCAGAAACTCTAGTGACCTTTGGATTCGCTGTCTGGTGGTTCGTCTGTTTGCGCGGGGTTGCCGACTACCCCTCGTTCGATGGCGACGATTCCGGTCACTTTGCCTACGCGAGTGTCGTGCCGGTGCGGAAAATGCTTCTTGGAGAGTGGTTTCTCGGACACCCACCTCTGTACTTTATTATTTTAAAAGTGTGGATGTATTTCGGAATATCGGAAGCGCACATCCGCGCATTGAATCACTGTGCTGCCTGGGCATTGGTCTTGACTTGGTTTGCGGCAATGCGCCGGTGGCTGCGGCCGGGAGCCGCGGTTTTGAGTATGGCGGCCTTGGCATCCGCGCCGATGCTTTTCTATCTCACTTACCAATTACGCGATTACACCATCGCTTTGTTCTTCTGCGCTGTGGCTTGGTTGTCTTTTGATTGCTGGCGAAAGGATCGCAAGACCATTGCACTTCTTGTTTTTATTGCCGCAATCCTGTTGGCATTTTTTAGCGCTTACGGAGCCATCTTGATCCTTGGTCCGCTGCTCGCAGTGCATTATTGGGTGCTTTTTACGCAACCGCATCCCAAAAAGCGGTCCCATACTTTGTTGTCATTAGTGCCTGCCGTCGTGATTGCTCTCGTTTATGTGCTGGTGGTGCAGCCGTCGTTGAGAATGTACGACGATGGCTACTACCGAGAAACTCGCTACCACAGTGGGATGCAAACGAATCGTTGGGAGTTTGCGTGGGATGCGCTGGTACGGAATGTGGTGGGGCTATTGACGGATCGTGTAGAGGCTACCGGCTGGTTTGCGTTAGTCGCGGTTGGCGTAGTGATCCTCTCCGTCATTGCTTTCGTGTGGGATCGATCAGGCGGTCGTGACGCGTTTGTAAAGGCCGTTCTCGTTTCTGCGCCGCTGTTCCTGGCCATGCTTCTTTGCGCATTGGGTATGTATCCCGGTGGTTACCACCGACACACCGTATTTTTGATACTACCCTTGTCAGCAATTTTGGGATTTGCCGCACATACCTTAATAGAGGTCGGGGACCGGGTGAGCAGGGCCAAGCTGCCCACCGGTTTCGTAAGTGGGGTGATTGTCGTCGGAGCAGTGGCAATCGGCGTGCACAAATCACGTCTCAACCGGGAAGCTGTTTTGAGAGAGTTTATCTCCGCTGAATCCACGTTAAGCGGCCTGCGTCGCGCGATCGTATCGGCGGAGCTAGGAGCTTTGGTTTTACTCGATCGAGCGTCGTGGGACTTAGCCCGTTACTACCGTGCCAAGGGAGTGCCGACGCCCCAAATGGGGGAGCGCTTAGCTAGTTTGCAAAATGAGTTCCTGTACGAGGACTACAGTTACTGCCACCAGTTACCCGACGCATGGACCCGAGCCGCAAAAACAGGGGCTAACCAAATCATGCTTTGGTCGTTTCTGACTCCATTTATTGATTCGCAGCAAGAATGGAGATCTTCCAGCCAAGGCTGGACGCTTTCGATCTCGATGGACTCCGAGACGCGCTCGCGGTTTGAGCAGCGCTGCAAATTTATTACCAATAAGCGGGGCTGACGGACCAGCTGTTGGCTATTCCATCTTTGAAACTTGTTTTGGTGCCTGAAAGCTTTTGTCCGGCTTTTGGCCTTTAACGAAAATGGCGAGCTGGTGGTTCTTCCAAGCTTTTCCGTCGCGGGTTTCGTAGTCATGCCAACGGTCCATCAGCTCGCTGAGCGGGACATATGCGTATGTGCCGGGTGTCGAAGGATCCATGACATAGAGCGTGTCGGCATCGATGGCCACTGCCACCACGTAGTGCCCGTCGTCCCACAGATCTTTCCACGCAAGTTTTTCATCGGTTCTCCACGCTTGCAGATCCACGATCAAGGTTTTTCCGGCGACGAGAGCTTTGCGTAAATCACCAACGGTTAGCCCTTGTCGGTAATGGGCCTTCAATCCAAAGTTTCGAATGGCCTTCACCATCGATTTGGGGGCGGTGCCTTGCTGGGGATCCGTCTCGAGTAGAGTATGCAGATCCGTTTCACTTTTGTACTTGTTGGTATCGATGGCTTGCCAGTAGAGCAGCACCGCATAAGTGGTCGCGGCACCGCAACTGTAATCCGTAAGCTGATCGACGATGGGCACGGGTAGATATGCGTCCGGCAGTTCAATATCTCCACCAGCAAAAACGACTGAAGATGTGGTTACCAGTACGAGTGAAAGCCAAAGCCAGCCTCGCCGTGCGAAGTGCGGTAGTTGCGGTGTCAATGAATCCCCCTAAACCCAGGGCTTAAAGGTAGCGGTAAAAGGCCGAATTGAACAGCGGCGGTTCGCGCATTCAACCACTCTAGGCTGCCCGGGTTTGCGAGAATTTCTAGGACGGCGATTCTTCCAGCTTGGCGAGCACTTCGAGTGCCATTTCTTGCTGTCCTTCGCGCACTTTGAGCATGAAGTTTGTGACGCCGCCTTCCGCAGAGGATGTGCCGATAACATCGTAAGTTGCTTCGATCCCTTCGGCTTGAAGCTGAATGACGATTTCGCTGAGCGCCGTGTGGCTATAAGCGGGGCCGTGGAAACGTTTGAGGACCACCCAGTCACGGCGCGTATTCTGGGCCAATTCCTGCTCCGCCGCTTGCAGTGTCGCTTGATCCACTTCCAATTTGCCGGACCGGGGGCGTCGGTTTCTAAAGACTATCGCAACAACCATTAAGGGAAACGCGGTGCTAAGCAGCAACGTCAGAAGCATCTCAATGTTCATTCACTTCTCCTTGCGAGGGCGATGCGGGCAAAAGCCGGGCCGCGCGCCAATTTTGGGAAACGCTCGGCAGATTTCGGGCCGTTGTTCGTAGCGGCTGCAGTGGCGGTTCTCATCCAAAAAGATGCAATCTCCATTCGTTTTCTGTCCCAAGATAAAGACGAACGGTTCGCCGGTTTTGTTTTTGAGAATCTTTTTCCGAAGTAAAGGGGCTACCGCTTTCTTTGCGCCCCGACTGGCTTGTTCTTCCGTAAGCAGCTCCAAGCGGACTAGGTCCGAAATGGTCACTTCGACCGGCCACTCACTGCAGCAGTTGGCCCAGCAGTTATTGCAAAGCGAGGGGCGGAACTTGGTCCAACGTGAAAAAGGTAGCATTTTTGGAACTCGCATTGCCTTAGATACCCGACTTCCTTTTTTAAAAAACTTCTGGAGTTTGACCACATCCAAACCACCGTTCTAGCATGACAAGCTATTAGGGAGGGGTAATGAAGTTCACATTTTTATTAATCGCATTGTTATTCTCATCATCAACATACGCCGAGCGCCACTCGTGCGCGAAAGGCACCGTCTGGAATGGCGTTGCTTGCGTCAATATTTGTCCCGAGGGTTATGTCTGGAATGAAAAGGGCAAGTGTGTTCGCCAGGTTCCCGAAGTAAAGGAACCCACAGGCTGCAAACTTCCCGATGACGCTTACTTTACAACGGCTTCTACCGGCTGCCGTTACGAGAAAACGGGTTTGATTTTTGGCCGCAGGTCTAAGTCGGAGATGCCGTTTAGAAGTGCGGAAATCTACTGCCGCCGTATCGAAGCCGGTAAAAAAGATTGGCGTTTGCCGACCGCAGAGGAGCTGGAAGAAATCGCGGGCGATACCATTGCCGGCGCTTATCTGAATTTCAGAACCGACACCAATTTTTGGACCAGCGATTTTATTGAAGACGTGAAGTACCGCTACGATTCGCACGGGGATTGGTTTGATACAACGGTCCACGTATCCAACAAAATGGTGAATCTGTATTCCGGATACACGTCTTGGCGCAGTTCCAAAATTGTTGAGAACAATAAGGAAAGTTGGAATCAATCCAACGCGGCCAATGTTGTCTGTGTCCGAAAGGAACCTTAACGCATCAGATGGCGCCCCCAGCTTTCAATAGCTGGTGGGCGCTACACAAAACACCGCGAGCTTAATCGTCGAGCCACCATGGCGTGCGATGATGTCTTCCTGAGAAAGTATTTTCTCTTCAGTAGTGGCCAAGTCGACATGAGTAGCTCGGTACCTGGGCCAAATAGCCACCGTCGAGAATCGGTAAGTGGAGTAGAAGTAATCAAAGTCTCCGGACTTCGAATACCTCGGCGTTACCTGAATGGTTTGGTATCGCTTTCCCATGTGTTTTCGAGTGTCCTGAATCATGTCCGGAGTCCAAGCGTATTTTTCACCGTTGATCGCGGTAATCTGCTCCACCAGAGGTGTCTGCGCGAGCCAAGGCGCCGCGTACTGCAGCTGTGATTGCGTCGGCAGCTTGTGGTTTTGGGAGATTTTTTGGCAGGCCGCAACCGCCTCCGCATAGCTAACCGATGCCCCCGCAAGCACCCAAGTCAGTCCGGTGCTGGGTTCATCAATTTGGTTAGGATCTTTTTTCGAGGGAGCCGCAAAATTCATCGCATAGAGCGATTCTTCAAACTGTCTCATGCTCTTTTCGTATGTGAAAAGCACTTGCATGTTCGCAGCATCCCCGGGAGCTGAGATCTCCGCCGTTGCGTACTCCTGTGCCAGAGCGTCCTTCTCTTCTTGCGTGCGAGGCCATTCCAACTCGCGTTTAATCGCAAGCGCTTTGTAGAACCGCTCCAACGTGCCGCCTTTGGCGGTCAGCCGGTCGAACTTTTGTTGGGCTTGCTTTTTTTCCAAATCCGTTACGGCAGGATCTTCCAAAATAGCCTGCAGAACCTGACGGTAATTCAAATAATTGGAAAGGCCCGCGCGGTGGTTGGCGAGATACGCAGCTGGGACGTTGTAGCGCTCAGCAAGCCGCTTCAAGTAATCCTGATAACTAAGCTCTCGCTGAACGACCAGCGAAGGAGAGTCTGGCGAGCACTCAGCTTCGAGAATGTCACAGCGCCCGAATTTGACTAAATCTTTGTCTCGATAGAGCGACCATCGCAAAATCTCGATGGAAGAGGTGGATACTTCCGGAGAAATCACCAGTTCAATGCTGGCCGTGGCTACCGTTGCAACGCTAACTAAGAAAACTAAGAATAAGTTCTTCATAAATCCCTCCACTCCCTTGGTTTAAGGGTTGATCCTGTCGGTGATGCACAGCACGTCCATCACGGGTGTTTTTTCCGACTCTGTTTCGATCTCTTCGTCGGTGAGCTGTTTTTGGCTGCCGGTGATTACCACGGTATCAGCCACGAACGAGTCTGCTTTGAGTTTTGCGTAAGCAAAAGTCGGGTTCCAGTGCCACTCAATTACGGTGTACGGCCGGTCCGAATATCTGCTGAATTTTTCGAGACGGACTTCGACGCCAGTGGTGTAAGCATTCGAAAGCCAGAATTTACCGTTGCCTTGCCTTAAAGCATTTCCAATAGCCGTGGACTTCAGCCAAGGCTCGGAATATTTCCATTCAGCTTCCGAAGGCAGACGGTATCCCATCGCGGCGCACGCTGCGCCGCTTGTTGCGATTCATGTTCCGTCCGCCGGTTTTCCACGTTTTTTCCGTCGAAGGCTCAAAGAGCGTCAGAGCATCTTTTACGTCGATATCCGGAACAAAGTTCAGGGGCCAATTGGATTGTGCGAACTCCACTTGGCTCTTCTCGAATCGCGCTAGACCGTCGTCGGGTTGGCTTGGATCCCACTTTAAGGAGAGCTTCAACGCACGCGCACGATTGAAGCGGTTAATTAGCCCTTCCTTTTGAGTGAGGGCATCGAGCTTTTCCCGCGCTTTTGCTTTTTCTTCGTCGCTCGCCGACTCATCTTCCACTATGTTTTTGAGCAGCTCGGGAAGTCTTCTGGAAGTTGCGGTCCATCTTCGAATCGTCTGTCAAATACTGCGACGGAATATTGAAGTGCTCCGCGAGCAGTTCTTGATAGCGAGCAAAGCTGATCTCGCGCCGAAGCGTGAATGAAGCGGAGTTGGGGTAGCAAAAACGTCTCCAAATCCTTGCAGAAGCCCGTACTTCACCGTGTCTGCTTCCAAATACGTCACGGTACCCCGGATGGGGAGTACCTCTTCAATATCGGAAACCGGACCAGAAACATTTTGAATGATCGGAGCTGCGGTGGCGCCCGTAGCAAAAAAAGCGGTCAGTGCAAAAGCGTGAACCCACATGGAAAAAACACCTCGAGTTAAATGCAACATGAACATCCCCTCAATGCCTTGGAAGCTAGACGTATATTGGCTTTTGCTGATGAGCAAGCGGGAATGCGCGGCGTGCTAAAAGCACCCTAAAGCACTCTTGGACAAGAAGGCGCGCTACGGACTCACTGTCGGAGCAGACACCGACACTCGTTTTTCGTTGCGGCACACACCCGTTAAGCCAACCACCCCTTTCACCGCAATTTCGGCCTCTACTTCTGCTGACTTCAGGATGTTTGTGTTGGGGTCGAAATGGGTACAGAGCGTTAGCTCTTGGTGCGTGAAGTTGATTCTGTCTTGCGAAACTCTCAACGATACAGGTTGGGGAAAACCGTCGAGGAACACGGGGCCGTTCTTGTAGTAGGCGTACTCAAAATTTGCGCCGACGTGGCTTACGTTGCCGTTGTCCGTGCTGTGCACCAGGTACATCAACGTGTCTTTGTAGATTTCGTAGATTTGCTTTTTTTCCGCAGTGTCCACTTGGCTGGCGTCAATCGTCAGCTGGGGCGGATCGCAACTAAAGCCCTGGGCTTCGAAATCCAAAATGGCTTTCTTAAGTTTTGGCGTGACGCCTCGGCAGCCACTGGCCACCGCGGTCATGGGCAACAAGGAAATCAAAGTGACAGCAACGGTCCAACGGAAGAATCCAGGCATAATCCCCTCCAACCTCGGGCTGCAATCTAGGCCGAGGCTTTGGGGCGGGTCAACTAGACCGGTGGCTGTGCCGGTTCTGGAGGCGTGTTATTTTTTTCGATAAAATTCAGTACACGCAAGAATCTTCTTGGAGAGCGGATCGCTTGGGGACCGAACGATGTAGAAGAAGCAATCCGGCGTGGAGCCAAACTGCTCCAAAAGCTTTTTTGTGCCGGCGTTCGCCACCGAGTCGTTCACCGACCAAGTGAATCCATTGTACAAACGGAATGAATGCGTCGGCTCCGCCGCAATGAGAATAACCGGGTTGGAGTCTGAAAAGTGAGCAAGTTTCTTTTGGAGTATCCAGGCGCGCCGGATCCACTTCGCTTGGGGCAGTTGCTTGTTGAAAATTCAGTCCACTCTTGTTCAGTTCAAAATTTAATAGCTCTGAGTTGCCATCGATGGTCTGACGCTCGGCATGTGCCTGCTCAATTTTGGCTTCGAAATCCCATGCCGCCCTGACCAGAGTGTTCCATTCCTCCTGCGTCCACTCTTTACCCAGCAGTGGTTCGGCTAGGCGGGCTAAATCCGGCGCTTGGTGCGGATGCTCTTTTACTCTGGCTAGTACCAGGGCAATAGCGGCTTCATCGCCGGCTTTTATCCGCGCGTACAAATGGTGGTTCTGCAGAACTGCCGCTAGTTCCGGAGTTTCTACGATCGCGTTCACTTTCTGTAGATACTGCGACGGCTGGTAGGTGGAGACGAGACTCAAAAATTCATCGCACTCGTCGGGTGTAAGGCCTTCGCCGGCATGCTTGGTTTGCAACTGCTCCATGCGGCGCATTTGCTCCTGACAAGATTCATGCTGCTCGGACCATTTCGCCTCAACTTGCCGCGCCCACTGCTCGTCCAAATAGCGCGCGGCGTCGGTTTGCAACTTTTCGCCGAGTAAAGTAACGGCTTTGGTTGTGACGGGTGTGGTCCAGTGCAACTCGACAGGTTCTTTGCCCATGGCTGCCAAGCGGTCTGCAAGGGCGGGGTGAGTGTTTAAAGGGTGAGTCGCTTGATCCATTGCGCTTGCAATCCAGTGGGAGACCCAGTGCGTGGGAACAATTTCGTGGAGAGGATAGTTCTTTAGATCTTCATACGGTTGCAAACCCCGGGCTGTGGTTTTTCTGAAACCATCTCTGTCAGCGCGGGCCAATAGAAACGATCCAACGCCTGGTCGATAATCGCCACCCGTACCAATGCCGCTTGTGCAACTTCGGCGCCCACGATTCGAACACTTGCTTCGTCCGCTTCAAACTCATGTTGCCGGCGCACGGGCATGGATTCCGCTGTTAATTTAGTGACGAATTTATTTCCCAGCGTCTGAAACAGAAAACTCGATTTCAGTTGTTCTTCGTTCTGCAATCGGCTCCAAGTGTCCACTGTGCGGTAGATCCAAGCGCCGGATTTCCCATGCAGTTCAGACAAGTGACCCAGTTCGTGGGCAAGGATGCTTAGGAACTCATCTTTAGGAAATAGAGCCAGCAGCGGGAAACCCAGCACCACGTAGTTTCTGTAAAGACCAAAGGGGCCAAGCAGCGGTGCTGCGCTACGTATGCGTTTACTTCATGGGTCAGCAGCACGTGGTGAACTTTCGGGGTTTTGAGCTGCTGGCAAATGCGGTCCATCTGCGCGAACAGTTCGGGCGCATCGCCACGTTCTATGGGCAAGCCGGTGGGAGCCGGCAAACGCGCGAAAAGGGATTTGACGATGTAAAAAGCAAAGGCGCCGAAACCAAACCGATCTTGAGCAAAGCATAATGCGCTCTTACTTTGAAGAAGGCGAACACACACGCCAGCACTAGCGCAACTGCCGTTATGAGAATGAGCCACAAGACGGCGTACCGAGAATAGCTTTTCGAAGGACTTTGGATTCAGAAGGCACTTTTGAAACCCTTATCAGGAGCAAATTTTGTCGCCGGTGGCTGTTCTTCAACACTCACCGTCCTGGGCCAACCCGGCCCCGCTGTAGCCGCTGGACCCGTTTGGAGCGGGCAGCAGGCCGCTTCTATGACTGTAGCAAAAGTTGCACCAGCGGCAGGCACGCCGTCCAAAATCTGCTAAGCTTGGTGCAGAAATGCGCTTTCTCTCGCTATTTACTACCTTGGCCTTGCTGCTGGCGACTCCGGCTGCAGTGGCGGATCTGCCTCGCTCTTGTTTGAGTCTGATGGCCATTTTCGCGGGCCGTACCAAAGTGGCTCGCACCGTCATCGAGAAAGCAGAAAAGAATCAGCACTATTTAATGCGAACGCCCGAAGGGCGCATTTGGGCGGGCTACTTAAGGAATCTCCAAAGCGTGGATCTCCACGCACCCGCCGAAGGCAACCGCCCGGTCCCCCGGGAAGGGGTTGTCGTCAATACGATCGACTACATGGCCTCGCATGTGAAGCAGTTCACTTTGGAGGTGGAGAAGGGGATACCCAACCCGCTCGGCACACGCACGGTTCAAGAACAGTTGCTAGCGCATTTATCGGAGCGGCTGGCCGCGGCTCAAAAGGGGGCTACTATCCAGAGAGCGGAACTGGTGCAACTGGGGCAACTTTTCTCGGTTGCGGCCACGCAGCAGATTTACTTGCGGCAAAACCGAACTCGGGATCGCACGGTTTTTGGAACCTTTGCCCAGATTTTGGAGCGATCTAAGTGGAAAAATGAAGCTACCTTGGACGATATGTATGGCATCTCTGCACTCCCTCTACCTCCATCGAGCATCTTGGATTTAGGCGCTTCATTGAACTTGAGCCAACCGGAGTTTTTCCCATAGGCATTACAGCCAAGCCAGAATCTGTCGACGGAGGCACTCTCGACCCAAACCGTTTTGAAGAACATGACTGGACCCACCAGCGTTTTCGCATGTTTGTGAACAATCCACTGTTTTGGCCTTCCCTTTTTTATCGGCCCAAAACAGATCATGCTCTGTACGTCGGCATGGAGCCGGGGCTTCGGTTTGCGGATAGACTTCTCCAACAAATCGATGGCCTTGCGAATCGCCGCAAGCAACTGATAGCCGAGGGCTTGTTTTTGAAATCATGGCATGAACAAAACGCCGCTTCGGGAATCGTTCATTTCACGGCGCGCAATGTGCGAAAAGGCGCGCAGCAGCTGTGCGCTCGCGCGCTTTGGGTCGCACCAATAGTACTCATGATTATGATTACGTGTTGAGCCGTTTCCAGTCCGAGGACGATTTTGGCCAAGCTTTCCGAAACAAACCTTCTGACGCCGAGTTGGTGGAAGCCTTGGAGTGGATTGCTACCAACGCGGGTTAGTGACGCGGGTTTCACTAAATGGATACAAGAATCTATATTCTGCTTTGTATTGCTTGGCCTTTTATCGCGTTGATGTTGGGACTAACTGCGGCTGTGCGATTCGGCTGGCGAGGCCTCCTGATTGCATCTGTCGTCAGTTCCATCGTCGGCGCCTTCTTTTTGGCAATCCTGTTATGAACGAGAATCGCTCCGAGCTGCAGCTGAAGGGTTACTTGGTTGCCGCTAGTGTTATCTTCTTCTTCTCATTGATTGTTCTGACGCCAATACATTTGTGGCGCCAACGATCGTCAGGGGTGACCGTTGTCCAAGAGTTTCAGTTGTGGGGTGTGTTGGTACTGTTCATCCTTGCATGCTTGGCTTTTTTCATTGGGAGACACTACGCGGCCACTTTGAAGTACTCAGTTACTTTTGTGTCCGACCCACGGTTCCGATGCTTAAGACCGAGTACCGCCTTCAGACCTCTGGGGATATTTACCGACGGCAGTATCCGGACAATCTAGTTCACCCATTTTCCAGAGCCCTGGTTGAACAAGTGGCTTATCGCGATGCCCCGCTTAGCCAAGTGAGTGTGTCGTGGTATTCGTTCATGGAATCTCAATTCTACTGAGCTTCGGTTTCTCTTACACCGAAGCACTTTGAGAGCATCCAGACGAAACACGGAGCATCCGAGAACGAACCAGCGTACCATTACACGGTGGTTCTCTATCCTAAAGGGCATCTGTACGTTCTACTACGGTACAGCGCCAAGTACTCAAGAGAACCATTCACTACAATAGCGCATATCGTCGGAGAGCCGTTTGAAGGAGACCTCTCAAAAGTAAAATCGAGAGAGGATTCCAGCCCTTCCTCTGCCCAGCAATTCGAGCTCCGCAGAATGTCGGTCAAAAAGGAATCGAGGCGAAGCTTCAGCAAGGCACCCTAACACCGATTTCTCCTGAAGAATTAATCGGCAACGCCAATGCCAGGTAGCTGGGGGTTCTGACTCTTGCTGGGATTGTTGCGAAACGGACGAGATCACATCTTTGAGGTGAAAACACAGTGCTTAAAGTAATTTTAGTGTCGTTTGGGCTCAGTCTGATGGGGGCTTTTCTTCTGCTTGGGATTCCGGGCGCTTTAATCCTGGCGTTGCTAGACCCATTACAAACTGGGTCTACGGGCCGTTAGCTCACGAGGCGTGGGACGCGCGCATGGGTGAAGAGTTGTGGCCGTTGTCTATTCTCCTCAGTCTTGTTTGGCCGGTGTTTATACCCATTTCTTACGTGGCCACTTCAGTGTTGTTTCCTGAAGAAAGTCTATTCAGCTCAAAGCGGCTGGTGGTCTTTTGCGCCGTTATTTTGATTTGTGCTGTTACGCTCGCACAGAGCGCGATTGTGTTGACGGGGAAAGTGAAACGACTCACTGACAAACAACTCTTGCAAACGGCGATCCTCGTTGGTGATCTCAACGTTCTGCGACGCGTATATGATCCAAGCAAACTGGGTGAGTTTATAGTGGACCGCTTGCAGATGCCATCTTCTATCGCCGCACTGATTTGGTTGAGTTTCTAATTCAGTCACGAACTCAGTGGGACAGGTACACCCCTGAACCAGAGGAGTCGGTTCAGTTTGCAAGCCCTCTGCACACCGCCGTGAATGTAAATTCAGTCGCCATTGCTCGCATGTTGCTCCAAAAAGGCGCAGATCCGAATGTCGCGACCTCACAAGGTCAAACGCCCTTGCACGCTATTCCATGGCATCCGGACGGAAATGGCGAAATTCTGCTTCTGCTAAAGCAACACGGTGCCGATTTTTCAAGAAAAGATGAGGAGGGAAACACACCTTTGATGGCAATGGCCAAGAATTGCCTGAACCACTGGCCTGGCATCGCGCAGTACGGACGTATCATGATCGAAAACGGAGTGGATCCGAAAGCGAGGAATGTTGAGGGTTTGACGGCATTCGATTATGCGACCCAGAATCATCATGACTCCCTTCTATCGCTCCTTTCGAATTGAAAAAACCGCTTCTATTCTTGGGCCAGTCCGAGAGCGTTTCCACACTGGCTAAGACACTGGTAGCACAAGCTCGCTTCGCTTCCGAAGATGCGGGCAGCGTGGCTACCACCAGGCGACGCACGGGTAGGTTGGGTGGGTATCGTTGGTTTGCGGTGTTTTCTCAAACTTGTCGGCAATGGATGCTAGGTTGGATAGCCCCGTCGACCCCATCGCAACATCCGCAAGCGTGCTTACACAATTGCTTGCAGATGCCCACTTTTGCTGAAATTCGGATGATTTTCTCGCAGAGATGTTTCGGCGAAAAACAGAAGCCGCAGCTAAGCTCAAGCAACTGGTAGCCATTCAGGGCCACCCAATTGCCCAGAGCTAAGAGCACATACAGGTTTGAGTCAAACATAGCTGGATACATTCCAGAATAGCTAGCCTGCTTTGCCAACCAAGCCGCAAATGGAAAAACAGAGGTTTCGTTGATGAGAAACTTTCCTTCTGCAAGGTAACTTTGGCAGCTTGGCAACGAACTTAAGACGTCAAAGAGTCGCTTATACGCGGACGAAGGGATCGATGAGTTATTGCTCGGCCATAACCACGTTCCCTGCTCCCGGTTGAAAGTCGCAATTACCTGCACCTCAGACTCGTAACAGGCGAGTTCGTCATACAGTATCTTCAGGCGCTGTGATTGCAGGTCTACCTCGTAGCGTTCTCCTTCCATAAGCGAGTAAGGTGGGCGAATGTAGGCAAATACTTCTAAGAGGCTTCGGTTAAGATCCAAAGCCATTGGATGAATAACGGACTGTACTTGGGAGCTTAGGTCTTTCATGAGTAGATTATACTTCGAATACGTTTCTCCGATGTAAAGCTACCTCTATCACGTAGAGCTTAGGCGCCACGGCATCCATCGCCACGGCACAGAATCCATCGGCTTGCTGCAACAGCAGCTATCCAACCGAGCGTAGTTGAAACAGTTGTCTTCAATATCCGGCTTAGCCTCACACTTCAGATAAAAGATGCTGGATCGAGGGGTACTCTTAAGGTGGGGAAAGTCTGATTCTGGAGGGGGGAACATGAAATCACTAGCTCGTTTCGTTTTGGTTTGTTTTGCAGTCGTCAGTGTTGCGGCAAGCTATGCAGTGGATGTGGATGACGTCCTGATCCTGGATTCGACTCAAGCAGGTCACCGTGGGTTCGGGCGGGTTGATGGTAAATGCGGACGATGTCGTACTACGCGAACGGCGCGGCTCTGACTATAGCCTGGGCAAGATCGGTGTCCAAATTACTTCCAGCGCACTTCCAGGGTGTCTCGAAATGGCTCTGCGTGCTTCCGAAAGCGGACGCTTTGTCATTCGTATCCGAGAGAATGCGTTCGCAAACGCGCGCGGGACGATCAAGGACAAATTGGTTGTCTCTTCTGCCGACCTCAAGTCGTGCGCTTTCTCAAAGTGAGAAACTTAGTTTCGTACATTTAAGAACACGGTTGTTAACTCACAGGAAGAGGGGACGACCCTGGGCCGTATTTTGACGTTGCTATCCAATCCCATTGCCACTTGGAAAGGTGTAGGACAATGCCAGTGCGTTTGCCAGTTCGCGGCGAGAAATTCATTGTGCGCAAAGTCCCTACGGCGCTCCAGCTGATTGACGGAAACGACGGGGAGAATTCTTCGTTGGGGAAGAGGTAACCTTTGCGTACTACAGCTACAATCACTACGACGGTTGCCCTATGTTTTTCTTTGAACCACGCCAGGATGGGCGCGAAGTCGTTTGGATTGGCGATTATGACGACACGCAAGAGAGCATGTTAGCTCGGTGGGAAGAGCACTTCACCAGCAAAGTAGAGTAGTTACGGTTGATAGCGTTTGTCGCCGGCTGTCGCGCAAGTTTCCATTGATCCGCTCCTTTCAATTCTGGTAGAGCATCCGGAGTTTTAGGGAGTTTCAGATGACCTTGTTGGGCTATTTGGCCATTGCCATTGCGTTCCTGCTGTCGAGCACCGTCAAAGCAGACGCTTATCGGTTTTGCCGAGATCTCACTAATCGTGTGGAAAAGAATTGGCCGCACGAAACTTCACCCATGGCGGTGCCTTACAAGTGCTTTGCTGACCAGAGCTTGGTGCGCCGGTACGTTAAGGGAAGTGAAGAGGGCGTTCCTACCGCGATTGCCGACATCAGATCAGGGATGCTGTTTTGTCCATGGGTTATGTTAGCAACCGCGGTTCGATGACTCATGGTTCCGTGCTGGGATTTTGTTACACAGTGCATTTTTCTCCTGTTCCCGAGGAGATCCAGTTGGTGTCCGTAGACGTTGGGGAATCAACCGAACGACGCTTTTACGCTTTCACCTCCCCAGAGCACCCTTTCTGGCTTTCCGCCAGATCAGCAAACAACCTGAAAACACGCTGGACCTGCTTTGGATGCAGCTCAACACCTGAGGTTCTCGAATCGCTTAGTTACCCTCGAAGATGCCAAGAGAAGCACGAACAGATACATACCCAACGTGGAAGAAACCGTTTTTCTTCACCGACCCACTGCACCTTTGGCAGACAGCACGATCCGAACTACTCGGGTCTATGGCTCAGAGCTTTCATCTCCCGCGAGTGTCGTGTTCGCGTTGAAAGACCGACAACCAATCGCCAGCATGGTTACTTTGACGACGGAAAGCACCCACAACTTCTTTGTTAAGGGCCACTACCATCCCGATTCCAGACCGGCGGGTGATTGCGCCATGTTGTTGGTACATAACAAAATCTAGTTCTCCTATACCTCGTTGAGTTGCCGGGAAGGCTGTACCTCAAAACAATTGAGGGCTCATTTCGGCTTTGGGCGCTCAAACCCTCGCCGAAAAAAACTAAAAGTGCTAATGACCGCTGTGCCCCGCGCTTTCTTTTCTGAACACGTATTGGAAGAAAACGGGCTCGCCGTGCTCGCCAATATACTGAGGAATCTGCTCTTCAATACGTAGCCCTGTTTCTTAAATAGCTTCGATAACTTCAGCCGGGTCTCTTGGAGAGTTTAATTTATTTCCCAAAACCAACTGTCGGTTAGCCTCGAGTACACCGTCTGCCTGCTCTCGAGAAATTCGACCCGCAGCAACTGATTCATCTACGGACTTTTTGAAGGCATTAAACCAGGAGTCGTAATTATCGTAACCGTTCTTGCTTGTTCTCCTTACGGGCCAAGTGACTATGGCAATTCCCTCTGGCTTCTGAACTTTTGCTATCTCGCTTACTACTTTCAAAGGCTTGTTCGAGGCCCACAAAACGCTTTGCGCGTTTATGATATCGACGCTGGTAGCTGGATAATAAGATGATAACGCGTGCATATCGCCCTGTTTAACTTCAACCCCATATTCAGCCTGCGAGTAGGCCACCATTTTGTCGTTGAACTCCAGTCCACTCGCGTGAACTTTAAGATTAGGGCAACATTGAGGCGCCAGTTTGTTTATCTCATTGATCGTAAATCCCGGGCCGCTGCCAATATCGAGGACTTCTATGTGCATTGCCCCTGTCGACTGTTTCTTTTTTAACTCCGCTTCAACTGTTGTTTGGATCTGTTTCTGGATGCTCCACATCCCCCACCATTCTCTCTGTTTCCATATGCCATCACACCGCGTTCATAGGCTTTTCCGCCGTACACATCGGAATTAAAAACAGCCTGGTTATTGCCTAAATCCTGACCTTTTGTGAGTTTCCCATATTCAGCCGAACAGTCCATGGCTTACGAGAGGCATCTAGCATCCGAGCAGAAGGGGGATTCGCAAGCGCGCTGGCGCAAAGCAGCATCAGAAGCGATCTCATTTCAAGATTATAAGTCGCTTATTGATCAGGCTCCAAAGCAGAACGGGTCGCAAGGGGAAATTCGAATACTATTGCGTTTTGGGGTGGGTGACGGGAGTTGAACCCGCGGCACCCAGAGTCACAGTCTGGTGCTCTAACCAACTGAGCTACACCCACCACAGTAAGGTAACGAAATTGCTGCGTACGCTCGAAAAGGTCAAGTGGTTGTTCCGGCTGGCCTAAACGCCTGAATTGGCCGGGCTTTTGAGCTTGCACAGCACGCCTCTTACAGCCCTTGGGCGCATGGACCTACTAGCAATTGCCCGCAAAATTTTCTATGTAACGCCGGTGGACGCATTCAAACCCATTGGGACGATTCATTCTTGTTTTGGTGAGAAATTTGGAGTTCCCCGCCAGTCGCTGATGGTAAAGCGAGGCCCGCGCGGTCTTGAAGCTCAACCCCGTTGCGGAGTTCCGCCAGGCGGTGCAGCGTCTCGATGCTTTCAGCCACATTTGGGTGCTGTTTGTGTTTCACAAGAACGGCGGCTCATGGCACCCGATCATCGATCCCCCGCGCATTGGGGCTGCAAGCGAAGTCGGAGTGTTTGCGTCGCGATCACCCCACCGTCCAAATCCCATCGGATTTTCCGTCGTCAAATTAGATCGAGTGGATGTTCTGGCTCCGGGCGGAATTGAAATTCACGTAAGTGGCGTCGACATCCTGGACCAAAGTCCCCTACTGGATATCAAGCCGTATTTGCCTTATGCGGACATTTGTTTCAGAAGCGAATTCAGGCTGGGCACAAGGAGAGATCGAGCGCTATCCCGTCGCGCTATCGGAAGCTGCGCGGGTTTTCTGCAGACAAGTGAAGTAGCTCGTCGCTATCCCAACTTGGAGTCGTTGGTGCGACAAATGTTGGAGTGGGATCCCCGGCCCACTTCTCAGCGGCGTTCGCATCCATGCGGGCGGCCCACGCTCAAGGTGCGACATATGCTTTCCGCGTTCTAGGCGTCGACGTCCACTGGCGAATCGAAGAAGGCGCTCCGTACGTCGTGGAAATCCGCGCGCTTTAACCGCGCGTGGAAGTAGGTTTGACTTTCGGCGCTGTTCACTAAATTTTGGACGGACATGACGCAATTTCGGACTACTGCTACGGCAGGCCTGTCGAGACTATCGGCGCGGCTGTTGCCGCTGTTTATCTTCTTGTGCTCGGCGCCTGCTGGGGCACTCGCGGGAAAAATTCTGGTGGTGGACGATGTCAATGCAGACCGCTATCTGGCAATGCGCATGATGCAACGCCACGGTTTGCCGGTGGTCACTGCCAGAGACGGAGAGGAAGCGCTTGCTCTGTTCGAACGCGCGCCAAATGACTTTTTAATCATTGTGTCAGACTCCAAATGCCCAACATGGATGGGCGCGAACTGGCCGGAAGGGTTGCGGCAAGTCAGAGCCGAAGTGCCCTTTTTCATTCGTACATCTGATTTGAACCCACTCAGCGCCTCGGATCAGGGCCGTGTTATGGAGTTGAAGAAATCGCTGCTGCGGGACGGTGCACGGATGCATTCGCGAAAACCGATTGGGTGGCATTACAAAGTGCCGTCGGTGAATCTTTACATTTATTGGAAAGTTCTTCGGACAAATCCTGCGAAAAAAGATTCGACGGCGTTAGTGTAAAGATACTGTAAACGCCCTATTTACGACATTTTGAATTCGTTCGACAATAATTAAGGGCGAAACAAGATTCTCATTCGCCCTAGCGCTTCTTCAACAAATTCCAATTAGAAAAGCCAAGCCATGAATGCACCCACACATATCGTCGAGGCGGCATGGACAGAGTTTCTTGCTGAATGTGCCGAGATTACCGCGAGACTGAGCACTCGTTTCTCCGAATTTGAAAAAAAGACAGTGACCAAAGAAGCAATCGATTCAGTGTATCGCGACATCCATACGCTGAAAGGTTCAGCGCAGTTGTTCGGATTGAAAACTTTAGGCCACCTCACTCACAGCATGGAAACGTGTCTCGATCTGGTGCGCAAGGAAGCATTCAGATAACGCCGCCCATGGTGGAACTTCTTTTTGAATCTTTGGATGTGATTGAAAAATTAGTTCCCAAAAGTGGAAAAGAAGAGCCTCTCGAACAAGTGCACAAAGCAGTGACGATCATCCCACGTCTCGATGAGGCGCCTCCTGCAAGCCATGGAAGCGGACCTGCCGGTGGTTCGCGATGGGCTGGGACTAGGTTCGGAAATACCGAAGGAGATTCTCGTGAGCACTCAAAATTCTCATGCGGTTACATCCGCGCCTTTGCAACCCACGGCACAAACCGCGCCATACCACCCGGCGGCCGGTTCCGAAAACGCGTCTGGTTCATCGGCCGGTGCATCGGCCGGAATTCCCTCGGGCTCCGATGGTAGCGTTCCGCCGGTGCCAGGGGGCTCTGGCGGTGGCGGGGATTCCAAAGGTGACGGGCCTGCCACCATCCGAGTATCGGTGGCATTGCTCGATAAACTAATGGTGCTGATGGGAGAAATGGTGCTCGTGCGCAAACCAGGTTCTCCAATACTCGAGCGATAGCGATGACCTTGCATTTCTGAACTTAAGCCAGCGCCTGGATCTGGTCACAACCGAGTTGCAGAACGAAGTCATGAAGACCCGAATGCAACCGCTGGCCAACGTGCTGTCGAAATTCCACCGCATCGTCCGGGACATGGCGAAAGACCTCGATAAGAAAATCGACCTCGTCTTGGAAGGCACTGAAACGGAATTGGATAAAACGCTGCTTGAAGCAATTAAAGATCCGCTTACTCACATCGTTCGGAACGCTTGCGACCACGGATTGGAAAGCACCGAGCAACGAAGACAAGCCGGAAAATCTGAAACGGGCACTATCTCCATCCGCGCTATGCATGAAGGAGGCCAGGTACTCATCGACGTGTCCGACGATGGAAGAGGGTTGGATAGAAAGAAGATCTCGCGCGTGCTATTGAACGCAATTTAGTGACGGCTGAAAAGGCCGAGCAGCTCACCGAACGCGATATTGTTGCATTTATCTTTGCTCCCGGCTTTTCCACGGCCGAGAAAGTTACTGGCATATCGGGTCGTGGTGTCGGAATGGATGTGGTGAAAAAGAACATTGAAAAAGTGGCGGTCAAACAGAAGTCATCACACACCCCGGACGGGGAACGACCATTCGCCTGCGCATTCCTCTTACTCTGGCGATCGTTCCTGCGTTGATAGCACGCTGTGGTGGGGATCGATTCGCGATACCGCAAATCAAGTTGCTAGAGCTCGTGCGAGGGGAGAATACCCCTGAGAACCATATTGAATACTTGCAAGGAAGCCCGGTCTACAGGCTGCGCGGTTCGCTCCTGCCGCTCGTCGATTTGGCTGGGTTCTTTGAGTTCAAGAAAGCGTCCGACGCGCCCCGGGAAGTGAACATCGTCGTTCTGAAGCCGAGCGCCAAATTTTCGGCCTGATTGTCGACGAGATTGAGGATACCGCTGATATTGTCGTTAAACCTCTGGCCCAGTTCTTAAAGCCATTGAATTTTTACTCGGGCGCCACGGTACTCGGCGATGGATCGGTGGCACTGATCCTCGATCCGGTGGGATTGGCTGAGCAAGTCCACTTGGTCACCGATACAGCCAAAGAAGAAAAGTCGGTGGAGGAGCTGGATACAAAGAGCCGCGCAAAAGCGCAGGAATACTTGCTCTTCAATTTGAACGCTCCTGGAAAGTACGCCATCCCCTTGCATTTTGTGCATCGGTTGGAGGAGTTCCCGGCCGCGGAAATTGAATTCTCCGGAGAAACGCCCGTCGTACAGTACCGAGGCGCCATCCTGCCGATTGTCTCCCTGAACGAGTATTTACACTTTCCAGCCGACCAGTCCACGGAGCGCATTTCCGTATTGGTGGTAAAGCGTTCCGGCCGCATGATTGGAATCCGGGTGAATTCCATTCTGGACATCGCTTCGGTGAACCATTCGGTAGATGACTCCATTCACGACAGGCCGGGAATCCTGGGGAATACCATTTACGCTGATGAAATTATTGTCGTACTGGACATCTTCAAGGTTCTGGAAGATAGCGCGGGAATGGGCGCCGGTGCGGAGCGTGCTGATTCACCGGTTGCGGTTCCCGCGGATCCTCGACGCAAAGAATTCACCATTCTGTACGCAGACGACGTTCCGTTTTTCCGCAAGTATGTCTGCGCTATGCTTCGTAACGCCGGCTACAACGTAAAAACTGTGGTGGACGGGCAAGAAGCTTTATCTGAAATGGAAGCCTCTCCCCAAGGCATGTACTCGCTTCTTCTATCTGACATAGAGATGCCGCGAATGGATGGACTTCAGTTGGCGGAATCGTTGCGGAATCGGGAACGATTCAAAGATTTCCCATCGTGGCGCTCACGACAGATAACTCGGAAAGTCGCATTCAAAAAGGCAGGCAGCTGGGTTTGAAAGCTTACCTGGCCAAACAGACTATGGAAGAAAACCTGCTAAAGACCATTGATTCCCTACTGCTCGGCGGAGGTGTGAAATGAGTAAACTTAGCTCCGACAAAGGGGTGTACCAGTTTTGTTCCTTTCTATATCGGTTCGGGCTTTTACGGAATCGACGTGCGCCAGGTTCAGGAAGTCACTCTTCCGCTAAAGACCACTGGGATTCCAAAATCCCCTGGATATGTGCGTGGTTTGATTAACTTGCGCGGGCAGATTGCTACTTCCATTAGTGTCTCTCAGCTTTTCGCAAGCAGCGCACAGCCGGTGAATGGGGCCGGAATGAACGTGGTGTGCAAGATCGACGGTATGTTGATTTCGCTTTTGGTGGATAAAGTTGGCGACGTGCTTGAGTTCACTGAAAAGGAATACGAACCGGCTCCCGATACGGTGCCCGAGGGCGTGCGCCGATTCATGGATGGAATTTTCAAGACACGCGAGCAACTTCTGAGCGTTCTGAGTTTGGATAAGCTTATTGATTACGTGAATAACAACCACTAACAGCAAAAAGGCGAGTAAACATGGAAACGGCAAAGGTACTCGATTTTAAGGCAGACAGTTCGGATCAACGCGTTGTGGAGTTAGAATCAGTCGTTAAGGCCATTCACCGGGCTCAGGCCGTGATTGAGTTCAAAACGGACGGCACGATCGTTACCGCGAACGAGAATTTTTGCTCCACGTTGGGTTACACATTGCCTGAGATTCAAGGCAACCACCATCGCATGTTTTGCGATTCGGCACTGAGTAACTCTCCCGACTACAAAGCGCATTGGGAACGGCTTGGCAAAGGAGAGTTGATTAGCGGCGAGTTCCGCCGCTTCCGGAAAAAGCGGCAAAGAGGTTTGGATCCAGGCTTCTTACAACCCCATTTTTGATCCCAGTGGAAAGATCCACCAAGATACTGAAGTTCGCAACTGACGTCACTCGACAGAAGCTTGCTACCGCGGAGTACGAGGGAAAAATTGCGGCCATCAGCAAAGCTCAGGCGGTGATCGAATTTGATCTGAACGGCATTGTTATCACTGCGAACAATAACTTTTTATCAACATTGGGTTACACGCTTGCTGAAATCCAAGGCAAGCACCACCGCATGTTCTGTGACCCATCCTACACCGCGAGCCCCGAGTACCAGCAATTTTGGCAACGGTTGAACCGCGGCGAATTCGACTCCGGCGAATACCGCCGTATCGGAAAAGACGGCAAGGAAGTTTTCATCCAAGCCACTTATAATCCGATTCTCGATGCTGCGGGCAAACCCTTTAAAGTGGTGAAATTCGCGGTGGACATCACTCAAAAGAAACGCCGCATTGCCGAGTTCGTCTCGGCACTCGAGGAAACCTCTCAGGGGCTGGCTAGCGCAGCGAACGAGCTTACCGCCACCGCCACCCAGATGGCGCAGGCGGCCCAGCGCACGAGCAAGGAATCCCAGAGCGCTTCGTCGGCGGCGGAAGAGGTTTCCAAAGCCGTCGGAACGGTGGCCACCAATACGGAAGAGTTGGCGGCTTCAATTAAGGAGATTGCGCGCTCCGCTTCGGAATCGGCGACGATGTCCAAAACCACCGCAGATAAAGCCACAGGGGCTAATCAGACGATAGCGCAGTTGGCCACTAGCAGTCAGGAGATCGGAAATGTCATTAAAGTGATTAGCTCGATCGCGCAGCAAACGAATTTGCTCGCGCTCAACGCCACGATTGAGGCCGCACGCGCGGGAGATGCCGGCAAGGGTTTTGCTGTCGTGCAAACGAAGTGAAAGAACTCGCAAAGCAAACCGCCAAAGCGACCGAAGACATCACGAACAAGATTAGCAATATTCAGAATGATTCCCAGGGCGGCATTGAAGCCATTGGAAGTATTTCTCAGGCAGTGGACAAGCTCACCTCGATTGCGGGTACGATTGCAGCCGCGGTGGAAGAGCAAAACGCCACTACCAACGAAGTAGCGCGCGTCGTTCAAAAAGCAAGCACTCAAGTCGAAGGCATCGCCAATACGGTGAAAACCGTTTCGGCCGCTGCTGTCGAGGGAGCCGCTGGCGCCAATCAAACACTGGAAGCGGCCAAAGGCTTGGCACAACTGGCCGACCGTGTCCGGAAACTAGTCACGCAAGTAAACTTTTAATCTCCAAAGGGACCTACAAGTGGACGCGATTCGGGTTCTCATCGTCGATGACTCTTCGGTTTTTCGCACCTACATGAGCGCCGTTCTCAAAGGCGTGGATGGCATTGAAGTGGTGGGAACCGCTCGCAACGGCAAAGTGGCCCTGGAATTTATGGCAACGCATCCGGTGGACGTGATGACGCTGGATATGGAGATGCCCGAAATGACCGGGCTTGAAGTTCTTGAGCAGATGCGGAGCCAGCGGCTTGCCGTAAAAGCCATCGTCTATTCGGCGCAGACACAGGCAGGCGCCGACTTGGCACTCGAAGCGTTGAACCGCGGGGCTACCGACGTAGTGGCAAAGCCCGTTGGTGAAGCCGATTCTCCAGGAGCCGCATTTCAGTCCATTCAAGGGGATCTTGTTCCAAAGATCCTTCAGTTCAAAAAGAGCCATCAACCCAGTCATCAACTGGGCAAGACCGGGATTGGTACCGCGTTGGACTCAGTGAAACCCAAACTCGTTATCATTGGGGCATCCACCGGCGGGCCCGCCGCATTGGAGCGCCTGTTGGTCGGAATGCGAAAACCGCTTAGCGTACCCATCTTGATTACTCAGCACATGCCCCCCGTTTTTACTGCAAGCTTGGCGAAAAGGTTGGAGCGTTTGAGCGGCATTCCCACGGCGGAGGCCAAATCCGGCGAAGTGCCTCTGCCAAATCATGTGTACATTGCCCCGGGAAATTTCCACTTGGTGGTACGGCGTGGATTCAACGACAAACTGACACTTCTTCTGAATCAAGACGAGCCACGGCACCACTGCCGGCCGTCTGTCGATGTCATGTTCGAAAGCGCGGTGGAAGTCTTTGGAAGAGATCTGCTGGCGGTGGTGCTTACCGGCATGGGACAAGACGGCCTAGCGGGATGTCAGGCGCTAAAAAAGCAGGCGGAGCCGTGTGTATTCAGGATCCTGGCAGCTGCGTGGTTTTTGGAATGCCTGGTGCGGTCTTTGAGAACCAAGCCTACGACATGATGGGCAACCCCGACCAGATCCGGGCCATCATCGAAACCAAGATTTCCGAAAAAAGTAGTGCCGTGGGTGCCGCATGAAACTCTTTGGCGAATACCTCGTCGAAACCAGGTCAGGTTACGAAAGAGCAATTGCTCTTGGCCCTCATCGATCAAGTGGAGAGTCTGCCCGTGGCCGTGGCGGAAGTTTTTCGAACCGGTGTGCTACCCCCAGAAAAGATCCTAGACGTTATCGACTACCAGAGCTCGTCCCCCGTGGAGTTCCGCACTGCGTGCAAGAACATGCAGCTTTGGTCCCCGCAATTTGATGCGGTTCTGCAGAACGAGTGGGCCCGGCGCCGACTGCCGCTGGGACAAATCTTCATCAAGCGAGGTGTATTGACGCAGGAGCAGGTCTCCAAAGCGCTCGAAGCCTTCTTCAAACTCCAAAGTGAGCAATCGGTATGCGTCCTGGCTCCACAAGAGTCGCCGCAAGCCCCAGCCCCTCTGAACCCGTCCGCGAGCACGGCTGCCGAGCTGACCGCTTCGAGTAAGTCGGCAAACACGACCCAGATCCTGCTTATCGACGACTCCAAAGCAGTTCACGCTTACTTGAAGCAATGTTTGGAGGGCAGTCCATTCTCGGTGGAAGGCGCCTGGAATGGAAAAGAAGGCTTGGAGCGACTACGGCAAATGTCGCCTCAGCTGATCTTGCTGGATTGGGAGATGCCCGTTTTGTCGGGACCAGAGACCTTTGAAGAGATCAAGAAAATGGGAATTTCCGCTCCGACCATCATGCTGACGTCGCGAAATTCGATTGATGATATCACCACGATGCTACAAGCGGGCGTGTCAGAATACATTCTCAAGCCATTTACCAAAGACATTCTGCTCGACAAACTTCAAATCATTCTGGGGCAGCGGGTCTAAGACATGGATGCGCCAATCCTTCAATTTTTCGCAAGCTATATCGAGAAAGAGCTCGGGATCGTGTATGGGCCGGAAAACTTCTTTCAGCTCGAGCGCAGGTTAGAGGACGTCGTAAAGTTTTTGGGGCTTTCCAACGTAGCCGAGCTCCAAATGCAAGCAGCCTCGGGCCTAAACTCCATGGCCAAGCAGATGCTATTGGACTTGGCCACGAACAACGAAACGTCGTTTTTTCGCGATCCAAACGTGTACGGAGCTATTCAAAA